>JAEIGD010000178.1:0-128352 GCA_018903425.1 Zaprionus nigranus | reverse complement strand
CAGTGCACGTGCCTTATAAGTCATGCCCAAATGGCAAACATTTATAAGGGAAGTGCCGAGAAGAACACCTGTGTGTTCGCCGTGAAATAGTTCTAAATACTGGGGTCAGTTGGAGAAGTGGACCGTATTATTCGAATTGGGAGTTGGTGCAGAATCTGCTGAAGAGGGCGCGGTAGGAAGGAGCGGCCGATGCAGGAGTGTATTGTGGCGACCCTTGCACGTAAAGGCAATTATGTTGACTCGTGCAATCTTTAAGGATATGTCCTCTTGTGAAGCAGTTCAGACATTAATCTGCTGTTTGATGAAATTGGACCTTTCATCAACAGCCATTTGGAGAAAGCGCGGACACAGACGTGTTGATGGTTCTCTTCTTGAGCAAAGTTTGCAGGTTTGTGGTTTGCCTACAACCTTTGTCTCCAAAGTTGACCTTCCCTCGTAGGAGGCTCCTTTCGAGCAAGTTTGGGACTCGTCTGTGCGCTTGTAGTAGGTTGTACGTCCTCTATCGCTTCTAATGTGCGATATCACTCTGAAAGGAAATCTGACATTTCCTTCCACGACGAATTTCAGCCTTGTTTAGTACTGACTGCTCCCAAAGTGACAACCGTCACCTTGGGAGTTTAGAGGAGCCTAGGAAGACTAAGAAAGCAATCCCAGTTCTCTGTGCTGATTTTGGAGTGGTCTTGAGCCTTTGGGCAACTTTCAATAGTGCTTTTAGAAGGATTTGGATGGCGGCCCAGAGTTGTGATAAACCGACGGAAGGGCGAAAAGAGATCTAAGTTGGCTGTTGACTAACAACCCCTTATTTTCGAACCTGTCCGTCAAGTTTTTCCAAGGAGAGGAGAAACCCTCATTCGTGAGAGGATTTGAAAACGATTGCCTTCGCTTCTCCACTGGTCTTCGCATTTAAATGGAATAATTCTCGATCTGACTTAAGCCGGATCGGAAATGTAGACCGCTGTGAAGAGATCACGGAAAGTTGGCCATTTAAGGTAGTCACCGCTGAAAACTTCAGCATCGAAAGGTGGTGACCGGTAGCTTCGTGGGTGGAAGGCTACTTGTGGTGCTGCAGGTGCTGGAGTGGGAGTCGTTGCGGCCCTATACTCCATTTAATTGAGAGGCAAGTTCCTCGTATATGGAGTAGCAGTGGTCATACCGCATTTGCATGGCGATCTTGTCCGCAGCATTCGCGTCTGTCTGAGACAATGCGTTAGAACAGAGTTCATATTTGAGCTCTACGGCAGTCCATATGGATCGAAGCTGCTCAAGACGCACTCTGTGAGTGTGAAGTGAGGCTGTAGGAGAATTTTGAATCCTAGCTTCGAACTGCGTGAGTTTATCGGAAGCGTTAATGAACTCTTGGAGTGCCATTTTTATTGCCAGTGTAATCTGATGACCAACTGCACGAGTGATTGAGGAGTGTGCACCAAAACCTTGGCACCTGACTAACCTTAGATGTGGCCGGAATTACAACTTTCCGTAATGAGGCGGGAGAAGGTGTTCTACCAAGAAGGGAACTTGGAAGAGAGCTGGAGCGTCTATGCTTAGCCGTGGGTACAACAAGGTGTTTCTTGGTGTCTTTACTATCAATTGGCATAACAGGCTTTCAAAAAAGCGAGAAAATGCAATTGATGCTGGTGACGTAGAAAGAGAAGAGAAGAGCGTAGAAAAATTGACGAACAGAATTTCTTGTTTGAACAATAAATAAGAATTTCATACAAACGATCGGAAACTTTATCGAATCTATTGAGCGAGGACTAAGTTGATAAGTTACAAGGCAATACTTTTTGAAAAAACGTTGCAAAAAAAATAATATAAATATTATATTATAAATATCGATATATTTTATTGAGTGATAATAATTATCGAAACAATTATTATACTCAGCATGAAATTCTGAGAAAAAGATGTAAAATAATTTATTTTCCAATAATAAATTATATTGTGAAAAAATAAATAAATAATTATTTATTAGTAGGATATCTTTTCTCAGACGGAGGAAAATCTATTCGATAATTTTTGCAATGTTACAGCGCTTTGTAATACCACAACACAGTGCACAATAAGACGATAAGTAAATATAAGTGACTTTAAAGTTACCAAGTAATATTTTTAAAAATTTGAGCTAGTGCAGCCCTGGAACGATAACACTGAGTGAATGTAAAAAGTGGTGGTCGGCCGATTGTGATCGAACTGCGATCACTAAGGCAAACTGCGATAAATAGACTGACAGAGGTAAACAAAGAAATTATAAAATATTTCTTTAAGAAATTATAAAATATTTCTTTGTATTCAATTAAGTGTTTAATTTAAGTGTTTCATTAAATAATGTAATAAAACGATGTAATATAATGTGTTTATGTGTTTTAGTTAGATATTTAATTGTAAGAATATATGTATATGTAGCCGAAATATTGCTGCTGGCAAAGTGTATTTAGTGTGTATTTTATATGTTTACATTAATAAATAAATAAATGTGAAAGAAATGCAGTGTTATCTTTTATTTGGAATTAAATTTTGGACAGGAGGTACAATTGCCGCTTGAGGTTTGGACCTTGGCAATGTATTTTAATGGGCAACGTAAGTATGTAGTATATAATTTGGAGAGTGTATATGTATATGTACCTTTGTTCTTAAGGAAAGCGTAGGAGAAGGTACATACATATATGTGGCTGAGGTTTGTAAGTAGAATTAGATGGATAAACCGTGTGTAATTTGTGATTCGTATTTTCGTACATATACGAGTATATGTATGGAAAACTTTCGAAGGTGGCAGTCGTCTGTGAGTAAGTACTATATGTGCTTACTGATGCAGCAACATATTTACATACATACAGAGAAACCGGTGACGCAAATTGCGAGGTTAGGAGTAAATTAGAAAAAGAGATTTCTTTTCACAAAGGAACAATTACACACACTCTGCCGCATAAGATAAGTATAAAATAAAATAGTACTTATCTGGGGGATCCTGACGAGATGCCGATGAACGTGGTTCGAGCGGGAGCGAGGGGATGAAAATCCAGCGACGTGGTGTATATAAAAAATGATCCAGCTCGAAGGACCAATGTTTATAGTGGCGGCAGTAGGATCTTCCTTCCTTCTGGGGGATCGTAGGTGGAGACGAAAAGTTGCTGTGGAAACGATAACCGACGCGAAAACAATTCGGAAATAAAAAACAATGCGGGCGCGTGGCGTTCACTTCACTTTATATTTTCAAAACTGTTTCTTGTACATAATATGGTATATCTTAACATATTTTGGAAATGTAAGATAAAAGAGCGCGAGAGCCCTCGGTAATTCTCGTACTGTTTACGCCGATATGCTGCGTTCTTTCAGGCGGCGAGTTTCGGCGCAAACATAAATAAAATAAACATTTTATGATAAACTAACAAAACAAAAAAAAATAAACAAAATAATAAAATTATTTCTGAATATTTAAAAAAGAAGAACCAAATATGCCTTTTAGTACGCAGTAGAGAGGACTTGCGTCAGCCTGAAGGTACTTGCAATCTTTGTGTAGAGCATCTGCTGGCAACAGAAAACATAGTTAATACGGAATGCGGCCATAGATTCCACAATCAGTGTATCGTGGCACATCTAGAAAAATATCCAGAGTGTCCTGAGTGCAAAGCACCAAGTACAATACAGGACTGCATTACTCAGCACATCTAGAGCCTCAAGCAAGCACTAGTAAAGGTGCTATTTCAAAAGTACACAACACACGAAGTAAAAGGGGAAACCCGTTATTGGGGTAACCCTAAACCAACAGGTAGATGAGGAGATAGGGGCAGCTGACTTAAATGAGTCACGAAGTCAAGATACTCAGCCAAAAATTAATTCACGATCCACCCAAGGTCGTCAGCCTAGGGGTGGTGGAGGTCGAAATAGAAGTATTCGCTATCAGCCGCGAATGTCCGATCCGCCTGCATATCATTTTAGAATTTATAAATGGATTATGACAGAATTTTTAGTAGGATCGAACATCTCATACAAGCCAAATTTGACAACTTAAACATATCAAACGGCTTTCATTCTTCTAATATTTCTTGGCAACTTCCATCTCCGCGTGTGTCTCACATTAGTGCAGCTTCAGCAAGGCCGAGTGACACGCGCTCGAACAGAATGTTGAGTCCAAAGAAAGTCACCTAGATCATTCAGGGTTGGGGAGTAAAATACGACGGAACAGTTTTTATACAGAGGACTCTAATAGAAATTGGCTTATTAGACACAGGAGCCAATATAAGTTGTTTGGGAGCAGACTTGGCTGCTCAAGATTGGTCATCCTGTCCAATTTTTAAAAAATATCATCACGTGTGAAAACTGCTGATGGAAGCAGCCACGAAATAACTGGTTTTATCAGCACGGATGTAGTCTATAACGGACTAACACAACGTGTCGATTTTTATGTTATTCCATCAATAAACAAGCGTGTCAAGCGTTTGGAGAATTTTCAGTTAGCACCAGGTATAATATCTAGCATTGATACTTCTATTCCAATGGTAGATAGTACTGATACTAATCTGAAAAAATTTCACTTCTTCATCTCAAGAAAAGCGATTAGAAAGCGTAATTAATTTATTTCCTAATTATAAAGAACAGGGATTAGGAAAAACATCCCTTTAAGCCATGATATTGACGTCAGTGACGCTAAGCCAATAAAACAGCACGTTTCTATCCCGTTTCTCCCGCTGTAGAGAAACTTATCTATGTAGAGGTGGACAGAATGCTGTCAGAAGGCGTCATTGAGCCATCGAAGAGTCCTTGGAGCTCTCCGATGAGGTTCGTTATTAAGCCAGGTAAGGTACGCCTTTGTTTAGATGCACGACGCATTAACGAATGCACTAAAAAGGACGCGTACACGCTGCCAAATATAGATGGCATTTTTTCTCGGCTTCCCCAAGCCAATATCATAACAAAACTGGATCTGAAGGATGCATTCTGGCAAATACCTCACAGATGAGGCTAAAGCCATTACAGCTTTTACAGTGCCAGGGGCGGCCACTATATCAATTTACAGTGATGCCGTTTGGTCTCTGTAATGCTCCACAGACCATGTGCCGGTTAGTCGATGAATTGATCCCTGCAGACTTGAAAACATGTGTTTTTGGTTACCTTGATGATGTGTGTGTAGTGTTAGAAGACTTTGACACACATATGTCCATTCTTATCAGGTTAGCAGAACAATTTCGTAGGGTAAATTTGACTTTAAATGTGGCTAAAAGTCATTTGCGTTACAGAAGTTGAATATCTGGGACACATTATAGGAAATGGTGGAATCGCAACTGATCCTAAGAAAGTTGAGGCTATCAAAACATGGCCATCCCCTAGGACGATCAAACAAGTGAGAAACTTTTTTAGGCCTGGTTGGATGGTGTCGGCGATTCATCAGCAACTTCTCTGAACCAGTCTTCCCGATTACTGAAGTCCTATCAACTAAAAAGAAATTTTTATGGACAGACGCAGCGGAGACTGCTTTTCCAAAACTTGAAGAATGTAATCACATCGACACCGGTCCTTCAAAACCCGGATTTCTCTAAGAAATTCTTCGTACATTGCGACGCAAGCGATTGTGGGGTGGGTGCTGTGCTTTCGGCTGTGTTGGCAATTGAAAAGTTTAGGTGTTATTTGGAGCTCCAAGAATTCAGAGCTCATAACAGAACATGCTAGTTTACTATGGCTTATGCGACAGCCGAATCTTAAAGGCAGGTTGGCTAGATGGTCTATGCGTTTGCAGGGCTATAGGTTCTCTATTAGCCATAGGAGAGGTAGCGAGAATATAGTGCCAGATTCCTTTCAAGAATGCACGTAGAGGATGTGTCAGCCATTGAGCTGATTGAGCCAGAAATTGATCTCGACTCTGCATGTTTTGATGCGGCAGAATATGTCCGAATGAGAAGTGAAGCAGAAACTTCGGAAGGAAGATATCCAGATTTAAAAGTATTAGGTAAATATTTATATATTAGAACTAAACATGAAGATGGCACAGATTTAGGTTTGCAGCATGCATGGAAGTTATTGATACCCAAAGGATTGACAGAAAGTGTAATTCGTCGGGCTCACGAGTCGGTAGTGACCGCCCATGGTGGCATGGCTAAGACTTTGAGCTTATACGGCGTAACTTTTATTGGCCAGGCATGGTGTCACAGGTGCGCTCGTATGTTCGCGTTTGTGATGTTTGTAAATCCACTAAGGCACCAAATCAATCCTTAAAGCCTCCTATGGGTAAGCCAGCCATATCTGACAGGCCATTTGAACGCTTATATGTAGATATTTTAGGTCCCTATCCGAGGAGTAAAAGAGGATATATTGGTTTGCTCATAGTGGTTGATCACCTTTCGAAATTTCATTGGTTGTGCCCATTGAAAAAGTTTAATACGGCCCCTTTAAAAGGATTTCTGCAAGATCATATATTTTTGACATATGGAGTACCGCGCTGCATTATAAGTGACAATGGAGTTCAATTTAAATCATCTGATTTTAATGCATGGTTGACTTCATTGGGAGTGAAGCATATTTATACAGCTTTATATTCTCCCCCAATCAAATGCCTCAGAAAGGGTTAATAGATCGTTAATTGCAGGCATTAGAGCCTTTCTTTCGGAAAATCACACCTAATGGGATCTACACATTCACGCAATAAGTTGTCCATTGCGAAACGCTCACCATCAGAGCATTGTTTGTTCTCCGTATTTTTGCCTTATACGGATTCGATATGGCAACTCATGGTAAACATTACGACCTATTAAAGAATTTTCAGCTGTTAGGCGAATCCGAAAATATATTGACCAGAACAGATCAGCTAAATTTGATAAGAAAAGAAATAAAGGCAAACATTGCAAAAGCCTACGATCAAAATGAAAGGCAATATAATCTCAGAACAAGAGAAATATCATTCAAGGTCGGTCAGGAGGTGTTTCGTCGTAATTTCTCTCAAAGTAATTTCTCTAAACAAATAAATGACAAGTTAAATCCACAATGGTTAAAGTCACACGTAAAAACGAAGCTTGGAAGTTCTTATTATGTCTTAGAAGACCTACAGGGGCGAGAACTTAGTACTTATCATGCCAAAGATATTAAACAATAATTTAGCTAAAAATCAGGGCTTATTTTTTTCAAGCAATTTCCCGGCCTGAACGACTTAAAAATGGCTTGTGGGTGTAATGTATAGCCCTTCCAATTGTATATAAAGAAAAAAAAGGAAAAGCGAAAACCAAAACAAACAAACGATTTTTTTTTGAATAATACGCTCCGAAAAATGATAAATTTCCTATCTCGATAATTCGGAGTCGTTATCAGTAGACTCCAACTCAACTCTAAACGGTTCAAAGCTATAATTAGAACTTTTGAGTTGCTGATAAGCATTGCACTGCTCGAGAGACACTTACGCTCTCATCGAGTTCTTTTCTCTTTGGCACTCGCAAAGAACAGACGTGGAGTCTGCAACAAAAAAAATCTTTTTCGCACCTTCAAGAAAAACGTGGAGTTAAAAGTTAAAATTTTTAACAAAGTGCTGTGTTCTATTTTCTTAATATCAAAAGGCAAATCTGTAAGTAATAATCTTTGTTAGTGTTATCTGATTAAATCTAATACAGATTGTAATCTTTTTACAGAGCGTGCACATTGCAACGGCCAGCGGAGCACCCCGGCTGTTAGAGTGCACGTCTCTGCGATAGGCTCCACAGGGCATTAGATCAGGGGTTCTGTGCAGAAAAAACGCTGCACACCCGCCAGATCTCTCATCTTTCTTCTTCTGGAAAAATCTTGGCGAGCAGCGAACGAATAACCTCGCTGACTCGCCCTGCCAAAGCCGGGAGAAGAAAAACATATAACCTCTACATCTGTAATCTACATCTATGTACATCAACACATGTACATCAACATCTATATAACTCAACAACTATACATCAACAACTATACATCAACATCTACATCTATGTATCTACAAACTATATCAAGAAAAGTGCAACTATAAAACAATTATAATTTATACAAAAATGCAACATATGTATGTACAAACAAAAGTGATTCACAAATTACACATGCACAAAATTACACACACGCACAAAATTATACATGCACAAAATTACATGCCATACACATACATCCACACAGTTACACATTATAAAAATTAAAATTTAACAAAATTAAAAATCATGTAAAAAAATGAAAACAAAGAACAAAGCAAAAAATTAGTTTAACTGAACATTAATTTAAATATTCATACTTATGATTTTCATTTCAATTCATTTTTTTCTTATAATTTTCTTATTGTTGATTATTTTTATGTTTAATTTCTTTCATTGCTAAATTGTTATTTTTGGCAACTGCCAATCATTATTTTTATTAATTATAATTTATGTGGGAGGCAAGGCATTTTATTTGGCAATATACCATACATGAGTATAATATGTATAAATTATTATCATTAAAAAATTAATTTAATCCCAACAACCTCTTATTTTCGAACCTGTCCGTCAAGTTTTTCCAAGCAGAGGAGAAACCCTTATTCGTGAGAGGGGATTTGGAAACGATTGCCTTCGCTTCTCCACTGGTCTTCGCATTTAAATGGAATAATTTCTGGATCTGACTTAAGCCGGGATCGGAAATGTAGACCGCTGTGAAGAGATCACGGAAAGTTGGCCATTTAAGGTAGTCACCGCTGAAAACTTCAGCATCGAAAGGTGGTGACCGGTAGCTTCGTGGGTGGAAGGCTACTTGTGGTGCTGCAGGTGCTGGAGTGGGAGCCGTTGCGGTCTCTATACTCTCATTTAATTGAGAGGCAAGTTCCTCGTATATGGAGTAGCAGTGGTCATACCGCATTTGCATGGCGATCTTGTCCGCAGCATTCGTGTCCGTTTGAGACAATGCGTTAGAACAGAGTTCATATTTGAGCTCTACGGCAGTCCATATGGATCGAAGCTGCTCAAGACGCACTCTGTGAGTGTGAAGTGAGGCTGTAGGAGAATTTTGAATCCTAGCTTCGAACTGCGTGAGCTTATCGGAAGCGTTAATGAACTCTTGGAGTGCCATTTTTATTGCCAGTGTAATCTGATGACCAACTGCACGAGTGATTGGAGGAGTGTGCACCGAAATTTTTGGCACCTGACTAACCTTAGATGTGGCCGGAGTTACAACTTTCCGTAATGAGGCGGGAGAAGATGTTCTACCAAGAAGGGAACTTGGAAGAGAGCTGGAGCGTCTATGCTTAGCCGTGGGTACAACAAGGCGTTTCTTGGTGTCTTTACTATCAATTGGCATAACAGGCTTTCAAAAAAGCGAGAAAAATGCAATTGATGCTGGTGACGGAACCAGAAACGTGAAAGAGAAGAGCGTAGAAAAATTGACGAACAGAATTTCTTGTTTGAACAATAAATAAGAATTTCATACAAACGATCGGAAACTTTATCGAATCTATTGAGCGAGGACTAAGTTGATAAGTTACAAAGCAATACTTTTTGAAAAAACGTTGCAAAAAAAATAATATAAATATTATATTATAAATATCGATATATTTTATTGAGTGATAATAATTATCGAAACAATTATTATACTCAGCATGAAATTCTGAGAAAAAGATGTAAAATAATTTATTTTCCAATAATAATTATATTGTGAAAAAATAAATAAATAATTATTTATTAGTAGGATATCTTTTCTCAGACGGAGGAAAATCTATTCGATAATTTTTTGCAATGTTACAGCGCTTTGTAATACCACAACACAGTGC
Organism: Zaprionus nigranus; assembly: GCA_018903425.1. NCBI lineage: Eukaryota > Metazoa > Arthropoda > Insecta > Diptera > Drosophilidae > Zaprionus > Zaprionus nigranus. Next base: position 118,628 of record JAEIGD010000178.1, on the reverse strand, counting down.
ACAATAAGACGATAAGTAAATATAAGTGACTTTAAAAGTTACCAAGTAATATTTTTAAAAATTTGAGCTAGTGCAGCCCTGGAACGATAACACTGAGTGAATGTAAAAAGTGGTGGTCGGCCGATTGTGATCGAACTGCGATCACTAAGGCAAACTGCGATAAATAGACTGACAGAGGTAAACAAAGAAATTATAAAATATTTCTTTGTATTCAATTAAGTGTTTAATTTAAGTGTTTCATTAAATAATGTAATAAAACGATGTAATATAACGTGTTTATGTGTTTTAGTTAGATATTTAATTGTAAGAATATATGTATCTGTGTAGTGCCGGTGCAGCCGAAATATTGCTGCTGGCAAAGTGTATTTAGTGTGTATTTTATATGTTTACATTAATAAATAAATAAATGTGAAAGAAATGCAGTGTTATCTTTTATTTGGAATTAAATTTTGGACAGGAGGTACAATTGCCGCTTGAGGTTTGGACCTTGGCAATGTATTTTAATGGGCAACGTAAGTATGTAGTATATAATTTGGAGAGTGTATGTATGTACCTTTGTTCTTAAGGAAAGCGTAGGAGAAGGTACATACAAATATGTGGCTGAGGTTTGTAAGTAGAATTAGATGGATAAACCGTGTGTAATTTGTGATTCGTATTTTCGTACATATACGAGTATATGTATGGAAAACTTTCGAAGGTAGCAGTCGTCTGTAAGTAAGTACTATATGTGCTTACTGATGCAGCAACATATTTACATACATACAGAGAAACCGGTGACGCAAATTGCGAGGTTAGGAGTAAATTAGAAAAGAGATTTCTTTTCACAAAGGAACAATTACACACAGTCCTCTGCCGCATAAGATAAGTATAAAATAAAATAGTACTTATCTGGGGAGGATCCTGACGAGATGCCGATGAACGTGGTTCGAGCGGAGCGAGGGGATGAAAAATCCAGCAACGTGGTGTATATAAAAAATGATCCAGCTCGAAGGACCAATGTTTATGGTGGCGGCAGTAGGATCTTCCTTCCTTCTGGGGGATCGTAGGTGGAGACGAAAAAGTTGCTGTGGAAACGATAACCGACGCGAAAACAATTCGGAAATAAAAAACAATGCGGGCGCGTGGCGTTCACTTCACTTTATATTTTCAAAACTGTTTCTTGTACATAATATGGTATATCTTAACATATTTTGGAAATGTAAGATAAAAGAGCGCGAGAGCCCTCGGTAATTCTCGTACTGTTTACGCCGATATGCTGCGTTCTTTCAGGCGGCGAGTTTCGGCGCAAACATAAATAAAATAAACATTTTATGATAAACTAACAAAACAAAAAAAAAATAAACAAAATAATAAAATTATTTCTGAATATTTAAAAAAAGAAGAACCAAATATGCCTTTAGTACGCAGTAGAGAGGACTTGCGTCAGCCTGAAGGTACTTGCAATCTTTGTGTAGAGCATCTGCTGGCAACAGAAAACATAGTTAATACGGAATGCGGCCATAGATTCCACAATCAGTGTATCGTGGCACATCTAGAAAAATATCCAGAGTGTCCTGAGTGCAAAGCACCAAGTACAATACAGGACTTGCATTACTCAGCACATCTAGAGCCTCAAGCAAGCACTAGTAAAGGTGCTATTTCAAAAGTACACAACACACGAAGTAAAGGGAAACCCGTTATTGGGGTAACCCTAAACCAACAGGTAGATGAGGAGATAGGGGGCAGCTGACTTAAATGAGTCACGAAGTCAAGATACTCAGCCAAAAATTAATTCACGATCCACCCAAGGTCGTCAGCCTAGGGGTGGTGGAGGTCGAAATAGAAGTATTCGCTATCAGCCGCGAATGTCCGATCCGCCTGCATATCATTTTAGAATTTATAAATGGATTATGACAGAATTTTTAGTAGGATCGAACATCTCATACAAGCCAAATTTGACAACTTAAACATATCAAACGGCTTTCATTCTTCTAATATTTCTCGGCAACTTCCATCTCCGCGTGTGTCTCACATTAGTGCAGCTTCAGCAAGGCCGAGTGACACGCGCTCGAACACAATGTTGAGTCCAAAGATAGTCACCCAGATCATTCAGGGTTGGGGAGTAAAATACGACGGAACAGTTTTTATACAGAGGACTCTAATAGAAATTGGCTTATTAGACACAGGAGCCAATATAAGTTGTTTGGGAGCAGACTTGGCTGCTCAAGATTGGTCATCCTGTCCAATTTTTAAAAAAATATCATCACGTGTGAAAACTGCTGATGGAAGCAGCCACGAAATAACTGGTTTTATTAGCACGGATGTAGTCTATAACGGACTAACACAACGTGTCGATTTTTATGTTATTCCATCAATAAACAAGCGTGTCATTTTAGGGATAGATTTTTGGAGAATTTTTCAGTTAGCACCAGGTATAATATCTAGCATTGATACTTCTATTCCAATGGTAGATAGTACTGATACTAATCTGCAAAAATTTTCACTTTCTTCATCTCAAGAAAAGCGATTAGAAAGCGTAATTAATTTATTTCCTAATTATAAAGAACAGGGATTAGGAAAAACATCCCTTTTTAAGCCATGATATTGACGTCAGTGACGCTGAGCCAATAAAACAGCGTTTCTATCCCGTTTCTCCCGCTGTAGAGAAACTTATCTATGTAGAGGTGGACAGAATGCTGTCAGAAGGCGTCATTGAGCCATCGAAGAGTCCTTGGAGCTCTCCGATGAGGTTCGTTATTAAGCCAGGTAAGGTACGCCTTTGTTTAGATGCACGACGCATTAACGAATGCACTAAAAAAGACGCGTACACGCTGCCAAATATAGATGGCATTTTTTCTCGGCTTCCCAAGCCAATATCATAACAAAACTGGATCTGAAGGATGCATTCTGGCAAATACCTCTCACAGATGAGGCTAAAGCCATTACAGCTTTTACAGTGCCAGGGCGGCCACTATATCAATTTACAGTGATGCCGTTTGGTCTCTGTAATGCTCCACAGACCATGTGCCGGTTAGTCGATGAATTGATCCCTGCAGACTTGAAAACATGTGTTTTTGGTTACCTTGATGATGTGTGTGTAGTGTTAGAAGACTTTGACACACATATGTCCATTCTTATCAGGTTAGCAGAACAATTTCGTAGGGTAAATTTGACTTTAAATGTGGCTAAAAGTCATTTGCGTTACAGAAGTTGAATATCTGGGACACATTATAGGAAATGGTGGAATCGCAACTGATCCTAAGAAAGTTGAGGCTATCAAAACATGGCCATCCCCTAGGACGATCAAACAAGTGAGAAACTTTTTAGGCCTGGTATGATGGTGTCGGCGATTCATCAGCAACTTCTCTGAACCAGTCTTCCCGATTACTGAAGTCCTATCAACTAAAAAGAAATTTTTATGGACAGACGCAGCGGAGACTGCTTTCCAAAAACTTGAAGAATGTAATCACATCGACACCGGTCCTTCAAAACCCGGATTTCTCTAAGAAATTCTTCGTACATTGCGACGCAAGCGATTGTGGGGTGGGTGCTGTGCTTTCGGCTGTGTTGGCAATTGAAAAGTTTAGGTGTTATTTGGAGCTCCAAGAATTCGAGCTCATAACAGACCATGCTAGTTTACTATGGCTTATGCGACAGCCGAATCTTAAAGGCAGGTTGGCTAGATGGTCTATGCGTTTGCAGGGCTATAGGTTCTCTATTAGCCATAGGAGAGGTAGCGAGAATATAGTGCCAGATTCCCTTTCAAGAATGCACGTAGAGGATGTGTCAGCCATTGAGCTGATTGAGCCAGAAATTGATCTCGACTCTGCATGTTTTGATGAGGCAGATTATGTCCGAATGAGAAGTGAAGCAGAAACTTCGGAAGGAAGATATCCAGATTTCAAAGTATTAGGTAAATATTTATATATTAGAACTAAACATGAAGATGGCACAGATTTAGGTTTGCAGCATGCATGGAAGTTATTGATACCCAAAGGATTGACAGAAAGTATAATTCGTCGGGCTCACGAGTCGGTAGTGACCGCCCATGGTGGCATGGCTAAGACTTTGGAGCTTATACGGCGTAACTTTTATTGGTCAGGCATGGTGTCACAGGTGCGCTCGTATGTTCGCGTTTGTGATGTTTGTAAATCCACTAAGGCACCAAATCAATCCTTAAAGCCTCCTATGGGTAAGCCAGCCATATCTGACAGGCCATTTGAACGCTTATATGTAGATATTTTAGGTCCCTATCCGAGGAGTAAAAGAGGATATATTGGTTTGCTCATAGTGGTTGATCACCTTTCGAAATTTCATTGGTTGTGCCCATTGAAAAAGTTTAATACGGCCCCTTTAAAAGGATTTCTGCAAGATCATATATTTTTGACATATGGAGTACCGCGCTGCATTATAAGTGACAATGGAGTTCAATTTAAATCATCTGATTTTAATGCATGGTTGACTTCATTGGGAGTGAAGCATATTTATACAGCTTTATATTCTCCCCAATCAAATGCCTCAGAAAGGGTTAATAGATCGTTAATTGCAGGCATTAGAGCCTTTCTTTCGGAAAATCACACCGAATGGGATCTACACATTCACGCAATAAGTTGTCCATTGCGAAACGCTCACCATCAGAGCATTGTTTGTTCTCCGTATTTTGCCTTATACGGATTCGATATGGCAACTCATGGTAAACATTACGACCTATTAAAGAATTTTCAGCTGTTAGGCGAATCCGAAAATATATTGACCAGAACAGATCAGCTAAATTTGATAAGAAAAGAAATAAAGGCAAACATTGCAAAAGCCTACGATCAAAATGAAAGGCAATATAATCTCAGAACAAGAGAAATATCATTCAAGGTCGGTCAGGAGGTGTTTCGTCGTAATTTCTCTCAAAGTAATTTCTCTAAACAAATAAATGCCAAGTTAAATCCACAATGGTTAAAGTCACACGTAAAAACGAAGCTTGGAAGTTCTTATTATGTCTTAGAAGACCTACAGGGGCGAGAACTTGGTACTTATCATGCCAAAGATATTAAACAATAATTTAGCTAAAAATCAGGGCTTATTTTTTCAAGCAATTTCCCGGCCTGAACGACTTAAAAATGGCTTGTGGGTGTAATGTATAGCCCTTCCAATTGTATATAAAAAAAAAAAAGGAAAAGCGAAAACCAAAACAAACAAACGATTTTTTTTAATACGCTCCAAAAAATGATAAATTTCCTATCTCGATAATTCGGAGTCGTTATCAGTAGACTCCAACTCAACTCTAAACGGTTCAAAGCTATAATTAGATCTTTGAGTTGCTGATAAGCTTTTGCACTGCTCGAGAGACACTTACGCTCTCATCGAGTTCTTTTCTCTTTTGGCACTCGCAAAGAACAGACGTGGAGTCTGCAACAAAAAAATCTTTTCGCACCTTCAAGAAAAACGTCGAGTTAAAAGTTAAAATTTTTAACAAAGTGCTGTGTTCTATTTAATAAACTTTGACAGTGTTATCTGATTAAATCTAATACAGATTTTAATCTTTTTTACAGAGCGTGCACATTGCAACGGCCAGCGGAGCACCCCGGCTGTTAGAGTGCACGTCTCTGCGATAGGACTCCACAGTGCATTAGATCAGGGTTCTGTGCAGAAAACACGCTGCACACCCGCCAGATCTCTCATCTTTCTTCTGGAAAAAGCCAGACAAACGGCGACGCTAAGTCAGCGACGCTAAGTCGGCAGCGACGCTCAGCCAACAGCGACGCTCAGCCAACAGCGACGCTCAGCCAGCAGCGACGCTCAGCCAGCAGCGACGCGCAGCCAGTAGCGCAGCTAGGCAAAGCAGCGGCGCCGACATGCAGAAAAGTGCGAACGGCGCCGTGCAGGCAGCGAAGTGCACAGCAGAGCCACCGCAGCCAGGCACGATCGGCCGAAGGCAGCGGCGCTAGCAGCGGCAGAGCCACAGCAGCAGAGCCACAACGGCATAGCTACAGGCAGCGAGGCGCAGACAGCGAAATGCAATCTGCCGAAATTAGGCCAAGGGCAGTCGATCGAGCGTAGTCAAAGTGAAAAGAAGCAAAAGCTCTCCCACGTGGGATAAAAATAAAGTGCAAGTACATATAGTGTCAAGTGCCGAAGGACAGTTAAAGGACGAAGGAAGCCAAGAATTCTGTAGCAGGAGAGTCCAGGTGAGTAGGATAATTTATAAATAGTGAACGTAGTAGAATATAGCTAACGTAGATGGTGCGAGTAGGCAGGAAGACCTTTGTAAAGATAAGTAACTAGCGATAGAAAACAACAATAAAATACAATATGTTCTTAAATATTAAACGAAAACAAACCAGCAGTGATCATTAAAACATACCCTGTAAAAACATTCTTCCTCTCTAGCGCAGTGCAAACAAAAGTGTCGTGTACGTGTGTGTTAGTGTGAGTGTGTATTCGCAGAGTAGTGCTGTCTAGTATGTCGGTGCTCCGCTGACCAACAGGCGACTCTGAGCGTACACACGCACACTCCGTGTCGTGAGTGAACCTTGGTGACAAGTGGGTGAGTGAGCGTGTGCTTCAACGAGTTGCAGCGTGGTGCAATACACCGCCAGGCGACACGTGGGAGTACGAGCGAAAAGACACCTGTGGTCACGGACGTTCCACATGACCCGCGGCTGGTCGCGAGTCGTGAGTGGGCGATAGGTGGCCAGCGAGGTACGTGAGCGTGTATTATACCTAATCGCGGACGGTGGAACACACCGACGAGCGATTAAGGGGAGTACAAGCGAAAGTACCCACGGCCGCGTGCGTTCCTCACGACGAACAGGCACGCGTGACACGCGACACGTGCACGTGAGTCAAAAACAGACCACGTGATGATAGGACCCATGTGGAGACCCACATTCTCAGCGAGTACACGTGCGTGACACAGACCACGTGTGACCCCTATACCCTGTAATGCCCCAGTAGGGTATGACCAACTATAGCTCTTCTCTCACTAAAATTCATAATAGTCCTAGTTTTTTACATAAATGTTCTGTAAAGACTCTGGCGGGACTGAGATATGTACCCCAGCCCTAGAAAACATCCTTACAGATGGCGCCCGAGCAGGGACTACGATGACTAGACATTTAGTTTTGAGAATTTTTAATATATTTCCGTTGATTAAAGCCCCACATAGCTAATTTATGCAGGGTATAGTAGGAGAGCACGAGGCCCAGGGCATCGAGCAGACAATATACATCGTTACATGTATATTGTCCATAGTTTTTATATAAATCGTAGGACAGGTTCCACACCTGTCTACGACTAGCAAGTTTCACATAGAGCAGCAGTAGCAAGCGTACGCAGGTACACCAATTCAGGCATACGAGACATAGTTTACATAGATAGTCGTAGGACAGGTTCTACATATGTCTACGACTACTACACACATTGACGTGTGCGAAAATCTTGACCTTCTGATCTATATTTCTTCCACTGCTTGACCTTTTCTCCTTGCGCAGGCGCAGCCTGAGCGACGACATCGCTCAGGCGACTTGTATATAAGACTCGGTACCGTACACCGAGGTACTCAGTCGCGTCCGGAACCCCATGTAGTCAACATCGACAACGTTGACCAATATTATAATACCCTGTGATTTTTTTTTTTTTTAAAAACATTTTTTTTTTCTTCACGAGCGAATATTCCGCTGATCCTGCCATCTAAAAAATAAACATTTTTTTTTCTGTGAAAATTATATAAATCGAGTCGCGTCCGGAACCCCATGTAGTCAACATCGACAACGTTGACCATCGGGACAATAAAACGAACAAACCTTCCTTGATTCTACTATCGCGAGAACATTTTCTTCAGTGTGCGCAAATAATTCGTGATCGAGACACTTTTATCGCGGGCAAAAAGTGAACATTAATAGAACCGAGTCGCGAGTAGTCAACAACGTTGACAGACTATAATACCCTGTGATCTTTTTTTTTGTGAACGAGCTATTCATTAATCAGTGTCTCCAAGCGACCATTCTTTGTGAAACGGGCAAAAGAAAAACATTTCAGTGACACACGGCGTACATACCTCGCGAACCATTTTTTTGACTTTTTTACCGCCGCCGAGAAAGTGAAACAAACAAACTCGCCCAACATGGGATCACGTTGGATCGCGTTCCGGAGGAAGAGCGAGCTACAGCTCATCCTCAAGGAATTCGGGCTGGACACGAGCGGTACGGTGGAGGAGATGCGGAGCCGCCTAGCAACCTTCGTCAACCAAGGGGACCTATCGAAGGAACAGCTGCAGCGAATTATGGAGCTAGAGGCCATTTTCGGAAATGCAGCTACACCGGAGCAGAAACAACATGGAGCATGCTCACGCGACACCTCGCCAGCGCCGACGGAAGACGACGCAGAAATCGTCATCCCCATACCGAGTCTGGAAGTTCGACGGGCAGCGAGTCCTTCGAGGAGCAGTACTAGCCGACACGTCTCACCCGCTCCAGCGCCCAGTGCGGCACTTCCAGCCGCCAGTAGGACTAGCGAACCAAGCCATCGATGGATAGCCCCATACGAACTGGCCGATCGAGTGCGGAAATGGGGCTTAGCCTTCAACGGTGACGCTACAGATCCGTGGGGGTTCATCGAACAGCTGGAGGAGAAGGCAGCACGGTACAGCATCGACCCGCAACAGTTGCCACAAGCGGTAGCGGACGTGCTAACGGGCCAAGCGGAGGACTGGTTCAGTGTCAACACCCTCTACAAAGTCACCTGGGAGGAGTTCAAGCAGGAGTTTTTGGAATTCTTCCTCGCCCCGCGCTATTTTCAACGTCTGGAGGACGAGATTCGGAGCCGCACCCAACGCCGAGGTGAGTGATCCCGGGATTACGCCCCTAGCATTGCGGCTGATGATGCGACGGGCCAAGTACACCCAGGAGCAGGAGCTGGACAGGATTTACGACAATATGACGCCGGAGTACCAACTTTTCACCCACCGTGACGAGTTCCAAACACTGGCTCAGCTGAGCAAACTCGTGACCACGTACGAGACAACGAAGGAGCTGCAACGCCAAGCGACGAGCCAAGCCGATCGACGGAGAGAGAACCTGAGGCCACCGAACCCGCCAGCGACGAACAACGTGCCACCGACACCACTGACTCCCACAGCAGCCACAGCCACTCCACACACACCACCCACAGGAGCAACCAAGGGCGACCTGCAGCGCTCGTGCCGCAACTGCGCTCAGCCTGGACACCTACAGGCGGACTGCCGTAACAGCCGCGTGTTGTTCTGTTGGGACTGCGGTCGACACAGCGTGTGCACAGTGGACTGCTGTCGACGAACTACGTCGGGAAATGCTGCGCGTCTTCAACCGATGGGGAACAACTTGGAGACGCCGCACCGCAGTTCCCAGGAATAGCACCTCTGAGGTGCGGGGGTGGACGTGTCATCGCGAATGTTCGCATCGAGGGAACAACAACGGACGCCACGATCGACACGGGAGCCACACGCAGCTTCGTCAGCGAGCGTATGGCGGCCAAGCTGAGCACACCGGAGAACGAGCGAGCGGCCCTGATCCGGATCAAGCTGGCGGATGGATCACGAGCCGTGACGCGAGCTTTGCGAGTGAGGATCCAACTGGGAGAGAGAGAGACGACAGTACCAATGCTGGTACTGCCCGTCATTCTGGACGACGTGATCCTGGGGATGGACTTCCTGTGCGGCATCGAAGCAACTCTCAGGTGCGGCCGAGCGAAGTTACGCTTGCAAAGCACGCCCGAGGAGATAGCACCGACGCCCGAGGCGATAACACCGACGCCCGAGGAGACAACACCGACGCCCGGGGCCCCTCACCAACCGACGGAGGACACGGCGGCCCCAGACAACAACCACATCATTGGTCTATCGCCGATTTGTTCCGTCGCACGGCAGAGGAACCCGTTTAGGCAGCCCAGGACACGAGAAGACAGAGTTACAACAACGAGACACCGAGGGACAGTCTAGGACACCGGAGACCACGCAGCGAGGCACCGAGCATCGGCGATGCGCGGAGGAATCACCAGCAAGGACACCAGCAGAGTCACAACAACGAGACACGGGAAATCAGGGCACCACGGGAGCCCCGACCAAGCGGAGACGCCGTGGAAGACGGCCCAAGACCAGCCACGCCGCCTTGCGGGGCGTCGAGACTCAGGAAACGAGGCTGGCTGCGGACGAGGAACGGGTGGAGGCCTTTCTACAGTCCGAGCTAGCCCAATTCGACGGACTGATGGGGGTGTCACCCATTGCGGAGCACACCATCACCATGCGGGATGAGTACCCCATCAAGCAGAGGTACTACCCGAAGAATCCGGCCATGCAGAAGATCATCAACGATCAAGAGAGATGGTAGAATCGAGCCGTCCAGGAGCCCCTAAAGTGCACCGATTGTACTCGTTGGGAAGAAGACTGGGGAGATGCGGATGTGCGTGGATTATCGCCAACTCAACGCGAAATCCATTCCGGACGCCTACCCGTTGCCACGGATCAACATCCTGGAGAAGCTCAAGGACGCGAAGTACATATCGTCGCTGGACTTGAAGAGCGGGTATTGGCAGATACCTATGGCCCGGAGCAGCAAGGAGTACACCGCGTTTACCGTGCATGGCAGAGGCCTCTTCACTGGAAGGTGATGCCATTCGGATTGCATTCGGCCCCGGCTACGTTTCAGCGGGCGTTGGATGGAGTCATCGGACCGGACATGGAGCCGCACGCGTTTGCGTACCTCGACGATATCATCGTGGTAGGACGCACCCTCCAAGAACATCTGGATAACCTACGAGAGGTGTTCCGGAGGCTTCGGAATGCGAACTTGAGCCTGAATAAGGCCAACTGCAGCTTCTTCCAGAGGAGCATCATCTACCTGGGACACCAGGTCAGCGAAGGTGGCATCCACACCGACCCCAGCAAGATCGCCGCGATAAAGGATCTCCAACCGCCAACGACTGTCAGGGAGTTGCGGAGATGCTTAGGCATCCCTTTTTGGTACCGGAGGTTTGTGCCAAACTTCGCCACCCTAGTACAACCCATGTCGTCGTAGAAGGGCCAGCGATGGGTTTGGAGCGAGGAACAGCAGTTAGCGTTCGACGCACTCAAGACGAGCCTCACGCAAGCGCCAGTCTTAGCCTGCCCAGATTTTGCCGAGCGCTTCACACTCCAAACAGATGCGAGCGACATCGGACTAGGGGCAGTGCTGACACAACAGATCCCTTGAACGGAGCACGTCATCGCATACGCAAGCCGCCGCCTCTCAGTAGCCGAAAGCCGTTATTCGACTACGGAGAAGGAGTGCCTGGCCATTGTGTGGGCAATAAGGAAGCTGCGATGCTACCTGGAAGGCTATTAATTCAACGTCGTCACGGACCACTTAGCGTTAAAGTGGTTAAACAGCATCGAGAACCCAACTGGAAGGTTTGCGCGCTGGGCGTTAGAGCTACAACAGTTCCGCTTCAACGTGCATTACCACCGTGGAGACCAAAACATCGTAGCCGACGCCTTGTCCAGACAGCCCTTGGAGACTCTACAACAGGTCACTCAGGAGAACCCACCGTGCGCGTGGACAACCCGGATGCTGGAGCTGACTAAAAGGGAACCCGAGAAGTATCCAGAATACCTGAGGGAGAACGACCAGCTCTATCGACGAGGAGGATTTCGGCCGGACGACGAAGATTAGCCCTCGGAAGTTGTTAACCCCTTGGAAGTTGCGTGCCAAAACCACAACGCCAACGGGTGCTTCAAGAATGCCACGACCAGCCCACAGCCGGACATCAGGAGGTACGGAAGACCCTAAACCGGATTCGTCAACGTTACTTCTGGCCAGGCCTATTCCGTGACGTAGCACGTTACGTACGGAAGTGCGGGACCTGCCAGAGATTCAAGATAAGCCAACTGGAAGCCTCCTGGACAGATGCATACCCGGCAGGTAGACACGCCATTCGACGTACTCTGTGCAGACTTCGTAGGACCACTCCCGCGCTCTACCCACGGGAATACCATGCTACTGGTATTCTTTGACGCCTTTCCAAGTGGGTGGAGCTGGTGCCCTTGCGTAAAGCGACGGCAGTACACCTGATGCGCTCGTTCAGAGAACGGATTCTGGCCAGGTTTGGAGTCCCGAAAGATGCTAGTCTGCGACAACGGGACGCAGTTCACGAGCCGAGCCTTCGCCACGTTCTGCAAACAACTGGGCATGACGCTGCAGCATACCGCGCCATACACCCCGCAGCAGAACCCCCACGGAGAGGGTAAACAGGACCGTGAAGACGATGGTGGCACAGTACCTGGACGACCAGCAGCGAACGTGGGATGAACGCCTCCCTGAGATTAGCCTGGCGATCAACACCAGCGCCTCGGACATTACTGCATTTAGCCCAGCCTATCTCATACAAGGGCGCGAGCCTCGGTTGCCGGGAGCCCTCTACGAAGAGGTGACTCTGTCATAAGGGCGGAATCACGATTGCCCGAGGAGAAGGAGCGACACCTACAGGATGTTTTTAAGATCGTCATCGAGAATGCAGAGCAAGCAAGCGCGGACCAAGGGAAACACTACAATTTACGCCGCCGAGAGTGGAAGCCGGCCATCGGCGACTTCGTCCTGTTGAGACAACATCATTTGTCGAAGGCAGCCGATGGATTCGCCGCCAAGTTGGCACCCCGCTACGATGGACCTTACCGGGTAGTGGGTTACATCCCGCCCACGATTTTACGCCTCCAAGATGTCAAATCCAAGAAGAGACGCAGCGCAGGACTGGCAGGACTGGATATTCCACGGAGAAGAATCGGCCGACGAAGGCCAACAGGTACCGGGTGGGGTAGACAACCACTAAAACTTCTCGGCTCTCCATTACCATTTCATATTTACTCAAAAGGCTAAAAAGTCATTTGCGTTACAGAAGTTGAATATCTGGGACACATTATAGGAAATGGTGGAATCGCAACTGATCCTAAGAAAGTTGAGGCTATCAAAACATGGCCATCCCCTAGGACGATCAAACAAGTGAGAAACTTTTAGGCTGGTTGGATGGTGTCGGCGATTCATCAGCAACTTCTCTGAACCAGTCTTCCCGATTACTGAAGTCCTATCAACTAAAAAAAGAATTATGGACAGACGCAGCGGAGACTGCTTTCCAAAACTTGAAGAATGTAATCACATCGACACCGGTCCTTCAAAACCCGGATTTCTCTAAGAAATTTTTCGTACATTGAGGCAAGCGATTGTGGGTGGGTGCTGTGCTTTCGGCTGTGTTGGCAATTGAAAAGTTTAGGTGTTATTTGGAGCTCAAGAATTCGAGCTCATAACAGACCATGCTAGTTTACTATGGCTTATGCGACAGCCGAATCTTAAAAAGCAGGTTGGCTAGATGGTCTATGCGTTTGCAGGGCTATAGGTTCTCTATTAGCCATAGGAGAGGTAGCGAGAATATTCCCTTTCAAGAATGCACGTAGAGGGATGTGTCAGCCATTGAGCTGATTGAGCCAGAAATTGATCTCGACTCTGCATGTTTTGATGAGGCAGATTATGTCCGAAAGATAAGGCAAGAGAAACTTCGGAAGGAAGATATCCAGATTTAAAATTAGGTAAATATTTATATATTAGAACTAAACATGAAGATGGCACAGATTTAGGTTTGCAGCATGCATGGAAGTTATTGATACCCAAAGGATTGACAGAAAGTGTAATTCGTCGGGCTCACGAGTCGGTAGTGACCGCCCATGGTGGCATGGCTAAGACTTTGGAGCTTATACGGCGTAACTTTTATTGGCCAGGCATGCTGTTACAGGTGCGCTCGTATGTTCGCGTTTGTGATGTTTGTAAATCCACTAAGGCACCAAATCAATCCTTAAACCTCCTATGGGTAAGCCAGCCATATCTGACAGGCCATTTGAACGCTTATATGTAGATATTTTAGGTCCCTATCCGAGGAGTAAAGAGGATATATTGGTTTGCTCATAGTGGTTGATAACCTTTCGAAATTTCATTGGTTGTGCCCATTGAAAAAGTTTAATACGGCCCCTTTAAAAGGATTTCTGCAAGATCATATATTTTTGACATATGGAGTACCGCGCTGCATTATAAGTGACAATAGAGTTCAATTTAAATCATCTGATTTTAATGCATGGTTGACTTCATTGGGAGTGAAGCATATTTATACAGCTTTATATTCTCCCCAATCAAATGCCTCAGAAAGGGTTAATAGATCGTTAATTGCAGGCATTAGAGCCTTTCTTTCGGAAAATCACACCGAATGGGATCTACACATTCACGCAATAAGTTGTGCATTGCGAAACGCTCACCATCAGAGCATTGTTTGTTCTCCGTATTTTGCCTTATACGGATTCGATATGGCAACTCATGGTAAACATTACGACCTATTAAAGAATTTTCAGCTGTTAGGCGAATCCGAAAATATATTGGCCAGAACAGATCAGCTAAATTTGATAAGAAAAGAAATAAAGGCAAACATTGCAAAAAGCCTACGATCAAAATGAAAGGCAATATAATCTCAGAACAAGAGAAATATCATTCAAAGGTCGGTCAGGAGGTGTTTCGTCGTAATTTCTCTCAAAGTAATTTCTCTAAACAAATAAATGCCAAGTTAAGTCCACAATGGTTAAAGTCACACGTAAAAAACGAAGCTTGGAAGTTCTTATTATGTCTTAGAAGACCTACAGGGGCGAGAACTTGGTACTTATCATGCCAAAGATATTAAACAATAATTTAGCTAAAAATCAGGGCTTATTTTTTTCAAGCAATTTCCCGGCCTGAACGACTTAAAAATGGCTTGTGGGTGTAATGTATAGCCCTTCCAATTGTATATAAAGAAAAAAAGGAAAAGCGAAAACCAAAACAAACGATTTTTTTTGAATAATACGCTCCAAAAAATGATAAATTTCCTATCTCGATAATTCGAGTCGTTATCAGTAGACTCCAACTCAACTCTAAACGGTTCAAAGCTATAATTAGAACTTTGAGTTGCTGATAAGCTTTGCACTGCTCGAGAGACACTTACGCTCTCATCGAGTTCTTTTCTCTTTTGGCACTCGCAAAGAACAGACGTGGAGTCTGCAACAAAAAAAACTTTCGCACCTTCAAGAAAAACGTGGAGTTAAAAGTTAAAATTTTTAACAAAGTGCTGTGTTCTATTTAATAAACTTTGACAGTGTTATCTGATTAAATCTAATACAGATTTTAATCTTTTACAGAGCGTGCACATGCAACGGCCAGCGGAGCACCCCGGCTGTTAGAGTGCACGTCTCTGCGATAGGGCTCCACAGTGCATTAGATCAGGGTTCTGTGCAGAAAACACGCTGCACACCCGCCAGATCTCTCATCTTTCTTCTGGAAAAATCTTGGCGAGCAGCGAACGAATAACCTCGCTGACTCGCCCTGCCTAAGCCGGGAGAAGAAAAAAATATAACCTCTACATCTGTAATCTACATCTATGTACATCAACACATGTACATCAACATCTATATAACTCAACAACTATATATCAACAACTATACATCAACATCTATACATCAACATCTACATCTATGTATCTACAAACTATATCAAGAAAAGTGCAACTATAAAACAATTATAATTTATACAAAAATGCAACATATGTATGTACAAACAAAAGTGATTCAAAAATTACACATGCACAAAATTACACACGCACAAAATTACACATGCACAAAATTACACGCCATACACATACATCCACACAGTTACACATTATAAAAATTAAAATTTAACAAAATTAAAAATCATGCAAAAAAATGAAAACAAAGAACAAAGCAAAAAATTAGTTTAACTGAACATTAATTTAAATATTCATACTTATGATTTTCATTTCAATTCATTTTTTTTTTATAATTTTCTTATTGTTGATTATTTTTATGTTTAATTTCTTTCATTGCTAAATTGTTATTTTTGGCAACTGCCAATCATTATTTTTATTAATTATAATTTATGTGGGAGGCAAGGCATTTTTATTTGGCAATATACCATACATGAGTATAATATGTATAAATTATTATCATTAAAAATTAATTTAATCCCAACAACCTCTTATTTTCGAACCTGTCCGTCAAGTTTTTCCAAGCAGAGGAGAAACCCTTATTCGTGAGAGGGGATTTGGAAACGATTGCCTTCGCTTCTCCACTGGTCTTCGCATTTAAATGGAATAATTTCTCGATCTGACTTAAGCCGGGATCGGAAATGTAGACCGCTGTGAAGAGATCACGGAAAGTTGGCCATTTAAGGTAGTCACCGCTGAAAACTTCAGCATCGAAAGGTGGTGACCGGTAGCTTCGTGGGTGGAAGGCTACTTGTGGTGCTGCAGGTGCTGGAGTGGGAGCCGTTGCGGTCTCTATACTCTCATTTAATTGAGAGGCAAGTTCCTCGTATATGGAGTAGCAGTGGTCATACCGCATTTGCATGGCGATCTTGTCCGCAGCATTCGTGTCCGTTTGAGACAATGCGTTAGAACAGAGTTCATATTTGAGCTCTACGGCAGTCCATATGAATCGAAGCTGCTCAAGACGCACTCTGTGAGTGTGAAGTGAGGTTGTAGGAGAATTTTGAATCCTAGCTTCGAACTGCGTGAGCTTATCGGAAGCGTTAATGAACTCTTGGAGTGCCATTTTTATTGCCAGTGTAATCTGATGACCAACTGCACGAGTGATTGGAGGAGTGTGCACCGAAATTTTTGGCACCTGACTAACCTTAAATGTGGCCGGAGTTACAACTTTCCGTAATGAGGCGGGAGAAGATGTTCTACCAAGAAGGGAAACTTGGAAGAGAGCTGGAGCGTCTATGCTTAGCCGTGGGTACAACAAGGTGTTTCTTGGTGTCTTTACTATCAATTGGCATAACAGGCTTTCAAAAAAAGCGAGAAAAATGCAATTGATGCTGGTGACGGAACCAGAAACGTGAAAGAGAAGAGCGTAGAAAAATTGAAGAACAGAATTTCTTGTTTGAACAATAAATAAGAATTTCATACAAACGATCGGAAACTTTATCGAATCTATTGAGCGAGGACTAAGTTGATAAGTTACAAGGCAATACTTTTGAAAAAACGTTGCAAAAAAAATAATATAAATATTATATTATAAATATCGATATATTTTATTGAGTGATAATAATTATCGAAACAATTATTATACTTAGCATGAAATTCTGAGAAAAGATGTAAAATAATTTATTTTCCAATAATAAATTATATTGTGAAAAAATAAATAAATAATTATTTATTAGTAGGATATCTTTTCTCAGACGGAGGAAAATCTATTCGATAATTTTTTGCAATGTTACAGCGCTTTGTAATACCACAACACAGTGCACAATAAGACGATAAGTAAATATAAGTGACTTTAAAAGTTACCAAGTAATATTTTTAAAAATTTGAGCTAGTGCAGCCCTGGAACGATAACACTGAGTGAATGTAAAAAGTGGTGGTCGGCCGATTGTGATCGAACTGCGATCACTAAGGCAAACTGCGATAAATAGACTGACAGAGGTAAACAAAGAAATTATAAAATATTTCTTTGTATTCAATTAAGTGTTTAATTTAAGTGTTTCATTAAATAATGTAATAAAACGATGTAATATAATGTGTTTATGTGTTTTAGTTAGATATTTAATTGTAAGAATATATGTATCTGTGTAGTGCCGGTGCAGCCGAAATATTGCTGCTGGCAAAGTGTATTTAGTGTGTATTTTATATGTTTACATTAATAAATAAATAAATGTGAAAGAAATGCAGTGTTATCTTTTATTTGGAATTAAATTTTGGACAGGAGGTACAATTGCCGCTTGAGGTTTGGACCTTGGCAATGTATTTTAATGGGCAACGTAAGTATGTAGTATATAATTTGGAGAGTGTATGTATGTACCTTTGTTCTTAAGGAAAGCGTAGGAGAAGGTACATACATATATGTGGCTGAGGTTTGTAAGTAGAATTAGATGGATAAACCGTGTGTAATTTGTGATTCGTATTTTCGTACATATACGAGTATATGTATGGAAAACTTTCGAAGGTGGCAGTCGTCTGTAAGTAAGTACTATATGTGCTTACTGATGCAGCAACATATTTACATACATACAGAGAAACCGGTGACGCAAATTGCGAGGTTAGGAGTAAATTAAAAAAGAGATTTCTTTTCACAAAGGAACAATTACACACAGTCCTCTGCCGCATAAGATAAGTATAAAATAAAATAGTACTTATCTGGGGAGGATCCTGACGAGATGCCGATGAACGTGGTTCGAGCGGGAGTGAGGGGATGAAAATCCAGCGACGTGGTGTATATAAAAAATGATCCAGCTCGAAGGACCAATGTTTATGGTGGCGGCAGTAGGATCTTCCTTCCTTCTGGGGGGATCGTAGGTGGAGACGAAAAAGTTGCTGTGGAAACGATAACCGACGCGAAAACAATTCGGAAATAAAAAACAATGCGGGCGCGTGGCGTTCACTTCACTTTATATTTTCAAAACTGTTTCTTGTACATAATATGGTTATATCTTAACATATTTTGGAAATGTAAGATAAAAGAGCGCGAGAGCCCTCGGTAATTCTCGTACTGTTTACGCCGATATGCTGCGTTCTTTCAGGCGGCGAGTTTCGGCGCAAACATAAATAAAATAAACATTTTATGATAAACTAACAAAACAAAAAAAATAAACAAAATAATAAAAATTATTTCTGAATATTTAAAAAAAAAAGAACCAAATATGCCTTTAGTACGCAGTAGAGATGACTTGCGTCAGCCTGAAGGTACTTGCAATCTTTGTGTAGAGCATCTGCTGGCAACAGAAAACATAGTTAATACGGAATGCGGCCATAGATTCCACAATCAGTGTACCGTGGCACATCTAGAAAAATATCCAGAGTGTCCTGAGTGCAAAGCACCAAGTACAATACAGGACTTGCATTACTCAGCACATCTAGAGCCTCAAGCAAGCACTAGTAAAGGTGCTATTTCAAAAGTACACAACACACGAAGTAAAGGGAAACCCGTTATTGGGGTAACCATAAACCAACAGGTAGATGAGGAGATAGGGGCAGCTGACTTAAATGAGTCACGAAGTCAAGATACTCAGCCAAAAATTAATTCACGATCCACCCAAGGTCGTCAGCCTAGGGGTGGTGGAGGTCGAAATAGAAGTATTCGCTATCAGCCGCGAATGTCCGATCCGCCTGCATATCATTTTAGAATTTATAAATGGATTATGACAGAATTTTTAGTAGGATCGAACATCTCATACAAGCCAAATTTGACAACTTAAACATATCAAACGGCTTTCATTCTTCTAATATTTCTCGGCAACTTCCATCTCCGCGTGTGTCTCACATTAGTGCAGCTTCAGCAAAGCCGAGTGACACGCGCTCGAACACAATGTTGAGTCCAGAGAAAGTCACCCAGATCATTCAGGGTTGGGGAGTAAAATACGACGGAACAGTTTTTATACAGAGGACTCTAATAGAAATTGGCTTATTAGACACAGGAGCCAATATAAGTTGTTTGGGAGCAGACTTGGCTGCTCAAGATTGGTCATCCTGTCCAATTTTTAAAAAAAAATCATCACGTGTGAAAACTGCTGATGGAAGCAGCCACGAAATAACTGGTTTTATTAGCACGGATGTAGTCTATAACGGACTAACACAACGTGTCGATTTTTATGTTATTCCATCAATAAACAAGCGTGTCATTTTAGGGATAGATTTTTTGGAGAATTTTTCAGTTAGCACCAGGTATAATATCTAGCATTGATACTTCTATTCCAATGGTAGATAGTACTGATACTAATCTGAAAAATTTTCACTTTCTTCATCTCAAGAAAAGCGATTAGAAAGCGTAATTAATTTATTTCCTAATTATAAAGAACAGGGATTAGGAAAAACATCCCTTTTAAGCCATGATATTGACGTCAGTGACGCTGAGCCAATAAAACAGCGTTTCTATCCCGTTTCTCCCGCTGTAGAGAAACTTATCTATGTAGAGGTGGACAGAATGCTGTCAGAAGGCGTCATTGAGCCATCGAAGAGTCCTTGGAGCTCTCCGATGAGGTTCGTTATTAAGCCAGGTAAGGTACGCCTTTGTTTAGATGCACGACGCATTAACGAATGCACTAAAAAAGACGCGTACACGCTGCCAAATATAGATGGCATTTTTTCTCGGCTTCCCCAAGCCAATATCATAACAAAACTGGATCTGAAGGATGCATTCTGGCGAATACCTCTCACAGATGAGGCTAAAGCCATTACAGCTTTTACAGTGCCAGGGCGGCCACTATATCAATTTGAGTGATGCCGTTTGGTCTCTGTAATGCTCCACAGACCATGGCCGGTTAGTCGATGAATTGATCCCTGCAGACTTTAAATGTGGCTAAAAGTCATTTGCGTTACAGAAGTTGAATATCTGGGACACATTATAGGAAATGGTGGAATCGCAACTGATCCTAAGAAAGTTGAGGCTATCAAAACATGGCCATCCCCTAGGACGATCAAACAAGTGAGAAACTTTTTAGGCCTGGTTGGATGGTGTCGGCGATTCATCAGCAACTTCTCTGAACCAGTCTTCCCGATTACTGAAGTCCTATCAACTAAAAAGAAATTTTTATGGACAGACGCAGCGGAGACTGCTTTCCAAAACTTGAAGAATGTAATCACATCGACACCGGTCCTTCAAAACCCGGATTTCTCTAAGAAATTCTTCGTACATTGCGACGCAAGCGATTGTGGGGTGGGTGCTGTGCTTTCGGCTGTGTTGGCAATTGAAAAGTTTAGGTGTTATTTGGAGCTCCAAGAATTCGAGCTCATAACAGACCATGCTAGTTTACTATGGCTTATGCGACAGCCGAATCTTAAAGGCAGGTTGGCTAGATGGTCTATGCGTTTGCAGGGCTATAGGTTCTCTATTAGCCATAGGAGAGGTAGCGAGAATATTCCCTTTCAAGAATGCACGTAGAGGATGTGTCAGCCATTGAGCTGATTGAGCCAGAAATTGATCTCGACTCTGCATGTTTTGATGAGGCAGATTATGTCCGAATGAGAAGTGAAGCAGAAACTTCGGAAGGAAGATATCCAGATTTAAAAGTATTAGGTAAATATTTATATATTAGAACTAAACATGAAGATGGCACAGATTTAGGTTTGCAGCATGCATGGAAGTTATTGATACCCAAAGGATTGACAGAAAGTGTAATTCGTCGGGCTCACGAGTCGGTAGTGACCGCCCATGGTGGCATGGCTAAGACTTTGGAGCTTATACGGCGTAACTTTTATTGGCCAGGCATGGTGTCACAGGTGCGCTCGTATGTTCGCGTTTGTGATGTTTGTAAATCCACTAAGGCACCAAATCAATCCTTAAAGCCTCCTATGGGTAAGCCAGCCATATCTGACAGGCCATTTGAACGCTTATATGTAGATATTTTAGGTCCCTATCCGAGGAGTAAAAGAGGATATATTGGTTTGCTCATAGTGGTTGATCACCTTTCGAAATTTCATTGGTTGTGCCCATTGAAAAAGTTTAATACGGCCCCTTTAAAAGGATTTCTGCAAGATCATATACTTTTTGACATATGGAGTACCGCGCTGCATTATAAGTGACAATGGAGTTCAATTTAAATCATCTGATTTTAATGCATGGTTGACTTCATTGGGAGTGAAGCATATTTATACAGCTTTATATTCTCCCCAATCAAATGCCTCAGAAAGGGTTAATAGATCGTTAATTGCAGGCATTAGAGCCTTTCTTTCGGAAAATCACACCGAATGGGATCTACACATTCACGCAATAAGTTGTGCATTGCGAAACGCTCACCATCAGAGCATTGTTTGTTCTCCGTATTTTGCCTTATACGGATTCGATATGGCAACTCATGGTAAACATTACGACCTATTAAAGAATTTTCAGCTGTTAGGCGAATCCGAAAATATATTGGCCAGAACAGATCAGCTAAATTTGATAAGAAAAGAAATAAAGGCAAACATTGCAAAAGCCTACGATCAAAATGAAAGGCAATATAATCTCAGAACAAGAGAAATATCATTCAAGGTCGGTCAGGAGGTGTTTCGTCGTAATTTCTCTCAAAGTAATTTCTCTAAACAAATAAATGCCAAGTTAAATCCACAATGGTTAAAGTCACACGTAAAAACGAAGCTTGGAAGTTCTTATTATGTCTTAGAAGACCTACAGGGGCGAGAACTTGGTACTTATCATGCCAAAGATATTAAACAATAATTTAGCTAAAAATCAGGGCTTATTTTTTTCAAGCAATTTCCCGGCCTGAACGACTTAAAAATGGCTTGTGGGTGTAATGTATAGCCCTTCCAATTGTATATAAAAAAAAAAAAAGGAAAAGCGAAAAGCCAAAACAAACAAACGATTTTTTTTGAATAATACGCTCCGAAAAATGATAAATTTCCTATCTCGATAATTCGTAGTCGTTATCAGTAGACTCCAACTCAACTCTAAACGGTTCAAAGCTATAATTAGAACTTTGAGTTGCTGATAAGCTTTGCACTGCTCGAGAGACACTTACGCTCTCATCGAGTTCTTTTCTCTTTTGGCACTCGCAAAGAACAGACGTGGAGTCTGCAACAAAAAAATCTTTTCGCACCTTCAAGAAAAACGTGGAGTTAAAAGTTAAAATTTTTAACAAAGTGCTGTGTTCTATTTAATAAACTTTGACAGTGTTATCTGATTAAATCTAATACAGATTTTAATCTTTTTTACAGAGCGTGCACATTGCAACGGCCAGCGGAGCACCCCGGCTGTTAGAGTGCACGTCTCTGCGATAGGACTCCACAGTGCATTAGATCAGGGTTCTATGCAGAAAACACGCTGCACACCCGCCAGATCTCTCATCTTTCTTCTGGAAAAAGCCAGACAAACGGCGACGCTAAGTCAGCGACGCTAAGTCGGCAGCGACGCTCAGCCAACAGCGACGCTCAGCCAACAGCGACGCTCAGCCAGCAGCGACGCTCAGCCAGCAGCGACGCGCAGCCAGTAGCGCAGCTAGGCAAGCAGCGGCGCCGACATGCAGAAAAGTGCGAACGGCGCCGTGCAGGCAGCGAAGTGCACAGCAGAGCCACCGCAGCCAGGCACGATCGGCCGAAGGCAGCGGCGCTAGCAGCGGCAGAGCCACAGCAGCAGAGCCACAACGGCATAGCTACAGGCAGCGAGGCGCAGACAGCGAAATGCAAGCTGCCGAAATTAGGCCAAGGGCAGTCGATCGAGCGTAGTCAAAGTGAAAAGAAGCAAAAGCTCTCCCACGTGGGATAAAAATAAAGTGCAAGTACATATAGTGTCAAGTGCCGAAGGACAGTTAAAGGACGAAGGAAGCCAAGAATTCTGTAGCAGGAGAGTCCAGGTGAGTAGGATAATTTATAAATAGTGAACGTAGTAGAATATAGCTAACGTAGATGGTGCGAGTAGGCAGGAAGACCTTTGTAAAGATAAGTAACTAGCGATAGAAAACAACAATAAAATACAATATGTTCTTAAATATTAAACGAAAACAAACCAGCAGTGATCATTAAAACATACCCTGTAAAAACATTCTTCCTCTCTAGCGCAGTGCAAACAAAAGTGTCGTGTACGTGTGTGTTAGTGTGAGTGTGTAGTCGCAGAGTGGTGCTGTCTGGCATGTCGGTGCTCCGCTGACCAGCAGGCGACTCTGAGCGTACACACGCACACTCCGTGTCGTGAGTGAACGTTGGTGACAAGTGGGTGAGTGAGCGTGTGCTTCAACGAGTTGCGGCGTGGTGCAATACACCGCCAGGCGACTCGTGGGAGTACGAGCGAAAAGACACCTGTGGTCACGGACGTTCCACATGACCCGCGGCTGGTCGCGAGTCGTGAGTGGGCGATAGGTGGCCAGCGAGGTACGTGAGCGTGTATTATACCTAATCGCGGACGGTGGAATACACCGACGAGCGATTAAGGGGAGTACAAGCGAAAGTACCCACGGCCGCGTGCGTTCCTCACGACGAACAGGCACGCGTGACACGCGACACGTGCACGTGAGTCAAAAACAGACCACGTGATGATAGGACCCATGTGGAGACCCACATTCTCAGCGAGTACACGTGCGTGACACAGACCACGTGTGACCCCTATACCCTGTAATGCCCCAGTAGGGTATGACCAACTATAGCTCTTCTCTCACTAAAATTCATAATAGTCCTAGTTTTTTACATAAATGTTCTGTAAAGACTCTGGCGGGACTGAGATATGTACCCCAGCCCTAGAAAACATCCTTACAGATGGCGCCCGAGCAGGGACTACGATGACTAGACATTTAGTTTTGAGAATTTTTAATATCTTTCCGTGGATTAAAGCCCCACATAGCTAATTTATGCAGGGTATAGTAGGAGAGCACGAGGCCCAGGGCATCGAGCAGACAATATACATCGTTACATGTATATTGTCCATAGTTTTTATATAAATCGTAGGACAGGTTCCACACCTGTCTACGACTAGCAAGTTTCACATAGAGCAGCAGTAGCAAGCGTACGTAGGTACACCAATTCAGGCATACGAGACATAGTTTTACATAGATAGTCGTAGGACAGGTTCTACATATGTCTACGACTACTACACACATTGACGTGTGCGAAAATCTTGACCTTCTGATCTATATTTCTTCCACTGCTTGACCTTTTCTCCTTGCGCCGGCGCAGCCTGAGCGACGACATCGCTCAGGCGACTTGTATATAAGACTCGGTACCGTACACCGAGGTACTCAGTCGCGTCCGGAACCCCATGTAGTCAACATCGACAACGTTGACCAATATTATAATACCCTGTGATTTTTTTTTTTTTTTTGAAAAAAACATTTTTTTTTTCTTTACGAGCGAATATTCCGCTGATCCTGCCATCTAAAAAATAAACATTTTTTTTCTGTGAAAATTATATAAATCGAGTCGCGTCCGGAACCCCATGTAGTCAACATCGACAACGTTGACCATCGGGACAATAAAACGAACAAACCTTCCTTGATTCTACTATCGCGAGAACATTTTCTTCAGTGTGCGCAAATAATTCGTGATCGAGACACTTTTATCGCGGGCAAAAAGTGAAACATTAATAGAACCGAGTCGCGAGTAGTCAACAACGTTGACAGACTATAATACCCTGTGATCTTTTTTTTTGTGAACGAGCTATTCATTAATCAGTGTCTCCAAGCGACCATTCTTTGTGAAACGGGCAAAAGAAAAACATTTCAGTGACACACGGCGTACATACCTCGCGAACCATTTTTTTGACTTTTTTACCACCGCCGAGAAAGTGAAACAAACAAACTCGCCCAACATGGGATCACGTTGGATCGCGTTCCGGAGGAAGAGCGAGCTACAGCTCATCCTCAAGGAATTCGGGCTGGACACGAGCGGTACGGTGGAGGAGATGCGGAGCCGCCTAGCAACCTTCGTCAATCAAGGGGACCTATCGAAGGAACAGCTGCAGCGAATTATGGAGCTAGAGGCCATTTTCGGAAATGCAGCTACACCGGAGCAGAAACAACATGGAGCATGCTCACGCGACACCTCGCCGGCGCCGACGGAAGACGACGCAGAAATCGTCATCCCCATACCGAGTCTGGAAGTTCGACGGGCAGCGAGTCTTTCGAGGAGCAGTACTAGCCGACACGTCTCACCCGCTCCAGCGCCCAGTGCGGCACTTCCAGCCGCCAGTAGGACTAGCGAACCAAGCCATCGATCCGACCGAGCCTTCAACGGTGACGCTACAGATCCGTGGGGGTTCATCGAACAGCTGGAGAAGAAGGCAGCACGGTACAGCATCGACCCGCAACAGTTGTCACAAGCGGTAGCGGACGTGCTAACGGGCCAAGCGGAGGACTGGTTCAGTGTCAACACCCTCTACAAAGTCACCTGGGAGGAGTTCAAGCAGGAGTTTTTTGGAATTCTTCCTCGCCCCGCGCTATTTTCAACGTCTGGAGGACGAGATTCGGAGCCGCACCCAACGCCGAGGTGAGTGATCCCGGGATTACGCCCTAGCATTGCGGCTGATGATGCGACGGGCCAAGTACACCCAGGAGCAGGAGCTGGACAGGATTTACGACAATATGACGCCGGAGTACCAACTTTTCACCCACCGTGACGAGTTCCAAACACTGGCTCAGCTGAGCAAACTCGTGACCACGTACGAGACAACGAAGGAGCTGCAACGCCAAGCGACGAGTCAAGCCGATCGACGGAGAGAGAACCTGAGGCCACCGAACCCGCCAGCGACGAACAACGTGCCACCGACACCACTGACTCCCCACAGCAGCGACAGCCACTCCACACACACCACCCACAGGAGCAACCAAGGGCGACCTGCAGCGCTTGTGCCGCAACTGCGCTCAGCCTGGACACCTACAGGCGGACTGCCGTAACAGCCGCGTGTTGTTCTGTTGGGACTGCGGTCGACACAGCGTGCGCACAGTGGACTGCTGTCGACGAACTACGTCGGGAAATGCTGCGCGTCTTCAACCGATGGGGAACAACTTGGAGACGCCGCACCGCAGTTCCCAGGAATAGCACCTCTGAGGTGCGGGGGTGGACGTGTCATCGCGAATGTTCGCATCGAGGGAACAACAACGGACGCCACGATCGACACGGGAGCCACACGCAGCTTCGTCAGCGAGCGTATGGCGGCCAAGCTGAGCACACCGGAGAACGAGCGAGCGGCCCTGATCCGGATCAAGCTGGCGGATGGATCACGAGCCGTGACGCGAGCTTTGCGAGTGAGGATCCAACTGGGAGAGAGAGAGACGACAGTACCAATGCTGGTACTGCCCGTCATTCTGGACGACGTGATCCTGGGGATGGACTTCCTGTGCGGCATCGAAGCAACTCTCAGGTGCGGCCGAGCGAAGTTACGCTTGCAAAGCACGCCCGAGGAGATAGCACAGACGCCCGAGGAGATAGCACCGACGCCCGAGGAGATAGCACCGACGCCCGAGGCGATAACACCGACGCCCGAGGAGACAACACCGACGCCCGGGGCCCCTCACCAACCGACGGAGGACACGGCGGCCCCAGACAACAAACACATCATTGGTCTACCGCCGATTTGTTCCGTCGCACGGCAGAGGAACCCGTTTAGGCAGCCCAGGACACGAGAAGACAGAGTTACAACAACGAGACACCGAGGGACAGTCTAGGACACCGGAGACCACGCAGCAAGGCACTGAGCATCGGCGATGCGCGGAGGAATCACCAGCAAGGACACCAGCAGAGTCACAACAACGAGACACGGGAAATCAGGGCACCACGGGAGCCCCGACCAAGCGGAGACGCCGTGGAAGACGGCCCAAGACCAGCCACGCCGCCTTGCGGGGCGTCGAGACTCAGGAAACGAGGCTGGCTGCGGACGAGGAACGGGTGGAGGCCTTTCTACAGTCCGAGCTAGCCCAATTCGACGGACTGATGGGGTGTCACCCATTGCGGAGCACACCATCACCATGCGGGATGAGTACCCCATCAAGCAGAGGTACTACCCGAAGAATCCGGCCATGCAGAAGATCATCAACGATCAAGTTGATGAGCTTCTGCGAGATGGTAGAATCGAGCCGTCCAGGAGCCCCTAAATTGCACCGATTGTACTCGTTGGGAAGAAGACTGGGGAGATGCGGATGTGCGTGGATTATCGCCAACTCAACGCGAAATCCATTCCGGACGCCTACCCGTTGCCACGGATCAACCAAATCCTGGAGAAGCTCAAGGACGCGAAGTACATATCGTCGCTGGACTTTAAGAGCGGGTATTGGCAGATACCTATGGCCCGGAGCAGCAAGGAGTACACCGCGTTTACCGTGCATGGCAGAGGCCTCTTTCACTAGAAGGTGATGCCATTCGGATTGCATTCGGCCCCGGCTACGTTTCAGCGGGCGTTGGATGGAGTCATCGGACCGGACATGGAGCCGCACGCGTTTGCGTACCTCGACGATATCATCGTGGTAGGACGCACCCTCCAAGAACATCTGGATAACCTACGAGAGGTGTTCCGGAGGCTTCGGAATGCGAACTTGAGCCTGAATAAGGCCAACTGCAGCTTCTTCCAAAGGAGCATCATCTACCTGGGACACCAGGTCAGCGAAGGTGGCATCCACACCGACCCCAGCAAGATCGCCGCGATAAAGGAGGTCCAACCGCCAACGACTGTCAGGGAGTTGCGGAGATGCTTAGGCATCCCTTTTTTGGTACCGGAGGTTTGTGCCAAACTTCGCCACCCTAGTACAACCCATGTCGTCGCTACTGAAGAAGGGCCAGCGATGGGTTTGGAGCGAGGAACAGCAGTTAGCGTTCGAGGCACTCAAGACGAGCCTCACGCAAGCGCCAGTCTTAGCCTGCCCAGATTTTGCCGAGCGCTTCACACTCCAAACAGATGCGAGCGACATCGGACTAGGGGCAGTGCTGACACAACAGATCCCTTGAACGGAGCACGTCATCGCATACGCAAGCCGCCGCCTCTCAGTAGCCGAAAGCCGTTATTCGACTACGGAGAAGGAGTGCCTGGCCATTGTGTGGGCAATAAGGAAGCTGGGATGCTACCTGGAAGGCTATTAATTCAACGTCGTCACGGACCACTTAGCGTTAAAGTGGTTAAACAGCATCGAGAACCCAATTGGAAGGTTTGCGCGCTGGGCGTTAGAGCTACAACAGTTCCGCTTCAACGTGCATTACCACCGTGGAGACCAAAACATCGTAGCCGACGCCTTGTCCAGACAGCCCTTGGAGACTCTACAACAGGTCACTCAGGAGAACCCACCGTGCGCGTGGACAACCCGGATGCTGGAGCTGACTAAAAGGGAACCCGAGAAGTATCCAGAATACCTGAGGGAGAACGACCAGCTCTATCGATGAGGAGGATTTCGGCCGGACGACGAAGATTAGCCCTCGGAAGTTGTTAACCCCTTGGAAGTTGTGCGTGCCAAAACCACAACGCCAACGGGTGCTTCAAGAATGCCACGACCAGCCCACAGCCGGACATCAGGAGGTACGGAAGACCCTAAACCGGATTCGTCAACGTTACTTCTGGCCAGGCCTATTCCGTGACGTAGCACGTTACGTACGGAAGTGCCGGACCTGCCAGAGATTCAAGATAAGCCAACTGAAGCCTCCTGGACAGATGCATACCCGGCAGGTAGACACGCCATTCGACGTACTCTGTGCAGACTTCGTAGGACCACTCCCGCGCTCTACCCACGGGAATACCATGCTACTGGTATTCTTTGACGCCTTTTCCAAGTGGGTGGAGCTGGTGCCCTTGCGTAAAGCGACGGCAGTACGGGCAAAAGAAAAACATTTCAGTGACACACGGCGTACATACCTCGCGAACCATTTTTTTGACTTTTTTACCGCCGCCGAGAAAGTGAAACAAACAAACTCGCCCAACATGGGATCACGTTGGATCGCGTTCCGGAGGAAGAGCGAGCTACAGCTCATCCTCAAGGAATTCGGGCTGGACACGAGCGGTACGGTGGAGGAGATGCGGAGCCGCCTAGCAACCTTCGTCAACCAAGGGGACCTATCGAAGGAACAGCTGCAGCGAATTATGGAGCTAGAGGCCATTTTCGGAAATGCAGCTACACCGGAGCAGAAACAACATGGAGCATGCTCACGCGACACCTCGCCGGCGCCGACGGAAGACGACGCAGAAATCGTCATCCCCATACCGAGTCTGGAAGTTCGACGGGCAGCGAGTCCTTCGAGGGAGCAGTACTAGCCGACACGTCTCACCCGCTCCAGCGCCCAGTGCGGCACTTCCAGCCGCCAGTAGGACCAGCGAACCAAGCCATCGATGGATAGCCCCATACGAACTGGCCGATCGAGTGCGGAAATGGGGCGTAGCCTTCAACGGTGACGCTACAGATCCGTGGGGGTTCATCGAACAGCTGGAGGAGAAGGCAGCACGGTACAGCATCGACCCGCAACAGTTGCCACAAGCGGTAGCGGACGTGCTAACGGGCCAAGCGGAGGACTGGTTCAGTGTCAACACCCTCTACAAAGTCACCTGGGAGGAGTTCAAGCAGGAGTTTTTGGAATTCTTCCTCGCCCCGCGCTATTTTCAACGTCTGGAGGACGAGATTCGGAGCCGCACCCAACGCCGAGGTGAGTGATCCCGGGATTACGCCCTAGCATTGCAGCTGATGATGCGACGGGCCAAGTACACCCAGGAGCAGGAGCTGGACAGGATTTACGACAATATGACGCTGGAGTACCAACTTTTCACCCACCGTGACGAGTTCCAAACACTGGCTCAGCTGAGCAAACTCGTGACCACGTACGAGACAACGAAGGAGCTGCAACGCCAAGCGACGAGCCAAGCCGATCGACGGAGAGAGAACCTGAGGCCACCGAACCCGCCAGCGACGAACAACGTGCCACCGACACCACTGACTCCCACAGCAGCGACAGCCACTCCACACACACCACCCACAGGAGCAACCAAGGGCGACCTGCAGCGCTTGTGCCGCAACTGCGCTCAGCCTGGACACCTACAGGCGGACTGCCGTAACAGCCGCGTGTTGTTCTGTTGGGACTGCGGTCGACACAGCGTGCGCACAGTGGACTGCTGTCGACGAACTACGTCGGGAAATGCTGCGCGTCTTCAACCAATGGGGAACAACTTGGAGACGCCGCACCGCAGTTCCCAGGAATAGCACCTCTGAGGTGCGGGGGTGGACGTGTCATCGCGAATGTTCGCATCGAGGGAACAACAACGGACGCCACGATCGACACGGGAGCCACACGCAGCTTCGTCAGCGAGCGTATGGCGGCCAAGCTGAGCACACCGGAGAACGAGCGAGCGGCCCTGATCCGGATCAAGCTGGCGGATGGATCACGAGCCGTGACGCGAGCTTTGCGAGTGAGGATCCAACTGGGAGAGAGAGAGACGACAGTACCAATGCTGGTACTGCCCGTCATTCTGGACGACGTGATCCTGGGGATGGACTTCCTGTGCGGCATCGAAGCAACTCTCAGGTGCGGCCGAGCGAAGTTACTCTTGCAAAGCACGCCCGAGGAGATAGCACAGACGCCCGAGGAGATAGCACCGACGCCGGAGGAGATAGCACCGACGCCCGAGGCGATAACACCGACGCCCGAGGAGACAACACCGACGCCCGGGGCCCTCACCAACCGACGGAGGACACGGCGGCCCCAGACAACAAACACATCATTGGTCTACCGCCGATTTGTTCCGTCGCACGGCAGAGGAACCCGTTTAGGCAGCCCAGGACACGAGAAGACAGAGTTACAACAACGAGACACCGAGGGACAGTCTAGGACACCGGAGACCACGCAGCAAGGCACTGAGCATCGGCGATGCGCGGAGGAATCACCAGCAAGGACACCAGCAGAGTCACAACAACGAGACACGGGAAATCAGGGCACCACGGGAGCCCCGACCAAGCGGAGACGCCGTGGAAGACGGCCCAAGACCAGCCACGCCGCCTTGCGGGGCGTCGAGACTCAGGAAAGCGAGGCTGGCTGCGGACGAGGAACGGGTGGAGGCCTTTCTACAGTCCGAGCTAGCCCAATTCGACGGACTGATGGGGTGTCACCCATTGCGGAGCACACCATCACCATGCGGGATGAGTACCCCATCAAGCAGAGGCACTACCCGAAGAATCCGGCCATGCAGAAGATCATCAACGATCAAGTTGATGAGCTTCTGCAGATGGTAGAATCGAGCCGTCCAGGAGCCCCTAAAGTGCACCGATTGTACTCGTTGGGAAGAAGACTGGGGAGATGCGGATGTGCGTGGATTATCGCCAACTCAACGCGAAATCCATTCCGGACGCCTACCCGTTGCCACAGATCAACCACATCCTGGAGAAGCTCAAGGACGCGAAGTACATATTGTCGCTGGACTTGAAGAGCGGGTATTGGCAGATACCTATGGCCCGGAGCAGCAAGGAGTACACCGCGTTTACCGTGCATGGCAGAGGCCTCTTTCACTGGAAGGTGATGCCATTCGGATTGCATTCGGCCCCGGCTACGTTTCAGCGGGCGTTGGATGGAGTCATCGGACCGGACATGGAGCCGCACGCGTTTGCGTACCTCGACGATATCATCGTGGTGAGGACGCACCCTCCAAGAACATCTGGATAACCTACGAGAGGTGTTCCGGATGCTTCGGAATGCGAACTTGAGCCTGAATAAGGCCAACTGCAGCTTCCAGAGGAGCATCATCTACCTGGGACACCAGGTCAGCGAAGGTGATCCACACCGACCCCAGCAAGATCGCCGCGATAAAGGAGCTCCAACCGCCAACGACTGTCAGGGAGTTGCGGAGATGCTTAGGCATCCCTTTTTGGTACCGGAGGTTTGTGCCAAACTTCGCCACCCTAGTACAACCCATGTCGTCGCTACTGAAGAAGGGCCAGCGATGGGTTTGGAGCGAGGAACAGCAGTTAGCGTTCGAGGCACTCAAGACGAGCCTCACGCAAGCGCCAGTCTTAGCCTGCCCAGATTTTGCCGAGCGCTTCACACTCCAAACAGATGCGAGCGACATCGGACTAGGGGCAGTGCTGACACAACAGATCCAGGGAACGGAGCACGTCATCGCATACGTCACCTCTCAGTAGCCGAAAGCCGTTATTCGACTACGGAGAAGGAGTGCCTGGCCATTGTGTGGGCAATAAGGAAGCTGCGATGCTACCTGGAAGGCTATTAATTCAACGTCGTCACGGACCACTTAGCGTTAAAGTGGTTAAACAGCATCGAGAACCCAACTGGAAGGTTTGCGCGCTGGGCGTTAGAGCTACAACAGTTCCGCTTCAACGTGCATTACCACCGTGGAGACCAAAACATCGTAGCCGACGCCTTGTCCAGACAGCCCTTGGAGACTCTACAACAGGTCACTCAGGAGAACCCACCGTGCGCGTGGACAACCCGGATGCTGGAGCTGACTAAAAGGGAACCCGAGAAGTATCCAGAATACCTGAGGGAGAGACGACCAGCTCTATCGATGAGGAGGATTTCGGCCGGACGACGAAGATTAGCCCTCGGAAGTTGTTAACCCCTTGGAAGTTGTGCGTGCCAAAACCACAACGCCAACGGGTGCTTCAAGAATGCCACGACCAGCCCACAGCCGGACATCAGGAGGTACGGAAGACCCTAAACCGGATTCGTCAACGTTACTTCTGGCCAGGCCTATTCCGTGACGTAGCACGTTACGTACGGAAGTGCGGGACCTGCCAGAGATTCAAGATAAGCCAACTGAAGCCTCCTGGACAGATGCATACCCGGCAGGTAGACACGCCATTCGACGTACTCTGTGCAGACTTCGTAGGACCACTCCCGCGCTCTACCCACGGGAATACCATGCTACTGGTATTCTTTGACGCCTTTTCCAAGTGGGTGGAGCTGGTGCCCTTGCGTAAAGCGACGGCAGTACGGGCAAAAGAAAAACATTTCAGTGACACACGGCGTACATACCTCGCGAACCATTTTTTTGACTTTTTTACCGCCGCCGAGAAAGTGAAACAAACAAACTCGCCCAACATGGGATCACGTTGGATCGCGTTCCGGAGGAAGAGCGAGCTACAGCTCATCCTCAAGGAATTCGGGCTGGACACGAGCGGTACGGTGGAGGAGATGCGGAGCCGCCTAGCAACCTTCGTCAACCAAGGGGACCTATCGAAGGAACAGCTGCAGCGAATTATGGAGCTAGAGGCCATTTTCGGAAATGCAGCTACACCGGAGCAGAAACAACATGGAGCATGCTCACGCGACACCTCGCCGGCGCCGACGGAAGACGACGCAGAAATCGTCATCCCCATACCGAGTCTGGAAGTTCGACGGGCAGCGAGTCCTTCGAGGAGCAGTACTAGCCGACACGTCTCACCCGCTCCAGCGCCCAGTGCGGCACTTCCAGCCGCCAGTAGGACCAGCGAACCAAGCCATCGATGGATAGCCCCATACGAACTGGCCGATCGAGTGCGGAAATGGGGCGTAGCCTTCAACGGTGACGCTACAGATCCGTGGGGGTTCATCGAACAGCTGGAGGAGAAGGCAGCACGGTACAGCATCGACCCGCAACAGTTGCCACAAGCGGTAGCGGACGTGCTAACGGGCCAAGCGGAGGACTGGTTCAGTGTCAACACCCTCTACAAAGTCACCTGGGAGGAGTTCAAGCAGGAGTTTTTGGAATTCTTCCTCGCCCCGCGCTATTTTCAACGTCTGGAGGACGAGATTCGAGCCGCACCCAACGCCGAGGTGAGGAGGAATCACCAGCAAGGACACCAGCAGAGTCACAACAACGAGACACGGGAAATCAGGGCACCACGGGAGCCCCGACCAAGCGGAGACGCCGTGGAAGACGGCCCAAGACCAGCCACGCCGCCTTGCGGGGCGTCCAGACTCAGGAAACGAGGCTGGCTGCGGACGAGGAACGGGTGGAGGCCTTTCTACAGTCCGGAGCTAGCCCCAATTCGACGGACTGATGGGGGTGTCACCCATTGCGGAGCACACCATCACCATGCGGGATGAGTACCCCATCAAGCAGAGGTACTACCCGAAGAATCCGGCCATGCAGAAGATCATCAACGATCAAGTTGATGAGCTTCTGCGAGATGGTAGAATCGAGCCGTCCAGGAGCCCCTAAAGTGCACCGATTGTACTCGTTGGGAAGAAGACTGGGGAGATGCGGATGTGCGTGGATTATCGCCAACTCAACGCGAAATCCATTCCGGACGCCTACCCGTTGCCACGGATCAACCACATCCTGGAGAAGCTCAAGGACGCGAAGTACATATCGTCGCTGGACTTTAAGAGCGGGTATTGGCAGATACCTATGGCCCGGAGCAGCAAGGAGTACACCGCGTTTACCGTGCATGGCAGAGGCCTCTTTCACTGGAAGGTGATGCCATTCGGATTGCATTCGGCCCCGGCTACGTTTCAGCGGGCGTTGGATGGAGTCATCGGACCGGACATGGAGCCGCACGCGTTTGCGTACCTCGACGATATCATCGTGGTAGGACGCACCCTCCAAGAACATCTGGATAACCTACGAGAGGTGTTCCGGATGCTTCGGAATGCGAACTTGAGCCTGAATAAGGCCAACTGCAGCTTCTTCCAGAGGAGCATCATCTACCTGGGACACCAGGTCAGCGAAGGTGGCATCCACACCGACCCCAGCAAGATCGCCGCGATAAAGGAGCTCCAACCGCCAACGACTGTCAGGGAGTTGCGGAGATGCTTAGGCATCCCTTTTTTGGTACCGGAGGTTTGTGCCAAACTTCGCCACCCTAGTACAACCCATGTCGTCGCTACTGAAGAAGGGCCAGCGATGGGTTTGGAGCGAGGAACAGCAGTTAGCGTTCGAGGCACTCAAGACGAGCCTCACGCAAGCGCCAGTCTTAGCCTGCCCAGATTTTGCCGAGCGCTTCACACTCCAAACAGATGCGAGCGACATCGGACTAGGGGCAGTGCTGACACAACAGATCCAGGGAACGGAGCACGTCATCGCATACGTCACCTCTCAGTAGCCGAAAGCCGTTATTCGACTACGGAGAAGGAGTGCCTGGCCATTGTGTGGGCAATAAGGAAGCTGCGATGCTACCTGGAAGGCTATTAATTCAACGTCGTCACGGACCACTTAGCGTTAAAGTGGTTAAACAGCATCGAGAACCCAACTGGAAGGTTTGCGCGCTGGGCGTTAGAGCTACAACAGTTCCGCTTCAACGTGCATTACCACCGTGGAGACCAAAACATCGTAGCCGACGCCTTGTCCAGACAGCCCTTGGAGACTCTACAACAGGTCACTCAGGAGAACCCACCGTGCGCGTGGACAACCCGGATGCTGGAGCTGACTAAAAGGGAACCCGAGAAGTATCCAGAATACCTGAGGGAGAACGACCAGCTCTATCGATGAGGAGGATTTCGGCCGGACGACGAAGATTAGCCCTCGGAAGTTGTTAACCCCTTGGAAGTTGTGCGTGCCAAAACCACAACGCCAACGGGTGCTTCAAGAATGCCACGACCAGCCCACAGCCGGACATCAGGAGGTACGGAAGACCCTAAACCGGATTCGTCAACGTTACTTCTGGCCAGGCCTATTCCGTGACGTAGCACGTTACGTACGGAAGTGCCGGACCTGCCAGAGATTCAAGATAAGCCAACTGAAGCCTCCTGGACAGATGCATACCCGGCAGGTAGACACGCCATTCGACGTACTCTGTGCAGACTTCGTAGGACCACTCCCGCGCTCTACCCACGGGAATACCATGCTACTGGTATTCTTTGACGCCTTTCCAAGTGGGTGGAGCTGGTGCCCTAGCGTAAAGCGACGGCAGTACGGGCAAAAAGAAAAACATTTCAGTGACACACGGCGTACATACCTCGCGAACCATTTTTTTTGACTTTTTTACCGCCGCCGAGAAAGTGAAACAAACAAACTCGCCCAACATGGGATCACGTTGGATCGCGTTCCGGAGGAAGAGCGAGCTACAGCTCATCCTCAAGGAATTCGGGCTGGACACGAGCGGTACGGTGGAGGAGATGCGGAGCCGCCTAGCAACCTTCGTCAACCAAGGGGACCTATCGAAGGAACAGCTGCAGCGAATTATGGAGCTAGAGGCCATTTTCGGAAATGCAGCTACACCGGAGCAGAAACAACATGGAGCATGCTCACGCGACACCTCGCCGGCGCCGACGGAAGACGACGCAGAAATCGTCATCCCCATACCGAGTCTGGAAGTTCGACGGGCAGCGAGTCCTTCGAGGAGCAGTACTAGCCGACACGTCTCACCCGCTCCAGCGCCCAGTGCGGCACTTCCAGCCGCCAGTAGGACCAGCGAACCAAGCCATCGATGGATAGCCCCATACGAACTGGCCGATCGAGTGCGGAAATGGGGCGTAGCCTTCAACGGTGACGCTACAGATCCGTGGGGGTTCATCGAACAGCTGGAGGAGAAGGCAGCACGGTACAGCATCGACCCGCAACAGTTGCCACAAGCGGTAGCGGACGTGCTAACGGGCCAAGCGGAGGACTGGTTCAGTGTCAACACCCTCTACAAAGTCACCTGGGAGGAGTTCAAGCAGGAGTTTTTGGAATTCTTCCTCGCCCCGCGCTATTTTCAACGTCTGGAGGACGAGATTCGGAGCCGCACCCAACGCCGAGGTGAGTGATCCCGGGATTACGCCCTAGCATTGCAGCTGATGATGCGACGGGCCAAGTACACCCAGGAGCAGGAGCTGGACAGGATTTACGACAATATGACGCTGGAGTACCAACTTTTCACCCACCGTGACGAGTTCCAAACACTGGCTCAGCTGAGCAAACTCGTGACCACGTACGAGACAACGAAGGAGCTGCAACGCCAAGCGACGAGCCAAGCCGATCGACGGAGAGAGAACCTGAGGCCACCGAACCCGCCAGCGACGAACAACGTGCCACCGACACCACTGACTCCCACAGCAGCGACAGCCACTCCACACACACCACCCACAGGAGCAACCAAGGGCGACCTGCAGCGCTTGTGCCGCAACTGCGCTCAGCCTGGACACCTACAGGCGGACTGCCGTAACAGCCGCGTGTTGTTCTGTTGGGACTGCGGTCGACACAGCGTGCGCACAGTGGACTGCTGTCGACGAACTACGTCGGGAAATGCTGCGCGTCTTCAACCAATGGGGAACAACTTGGAGACGCCGCACCGCAGTTCCCAGGAATAGCACCTCTGAGGTGCGGGGGTGGACGTGTCATCGCGAATGTTCGCATCGAGGGAACAACAACGGACGCCACGATCGACACGGGAGCCACACGCAGCTTCGTCAGCGAGCGTATGGCGGCCAAGCTGAGCACACCGGAGAACGAGCGAGCGGCCCTGATCCGGATCAAGCTGGCGGATGGATCACGAGCCGTGACGCGAGCTTTGCGAGTGAGGATCCAACTGGGAGAGAGAGAGACGACAGTACCAATGCTGGTACTGCCCGTCATTCTGGACGACGTGATCCTGGGGATGGACTTCCTGTGCGGCATCGAAGCAACTCTCAGGTGCGGCCGAGCGAAGTTACTCTTGCAAAGCACGCCCGAGGAGATAGCACAGACGCCCGAGGAGATAGCACCGACGCCCGAGGAGATAGCACCGACGCCCGAGGCGATAACACCGGACGCCCGAGGAGACAACACCGACGCCCGGGGCCCTCACCAACCGACGGAGGACACGGCGGCCCCAGACAACAAACACATCATTGGTCTACCGCCGATTTGTTCCGTCGCACGGCAGAGGAACCCGTTTAGGCAGCCCAGGACACGAGAAGACAGAGTTACAACAACGAGACACCGAGGGACAGTCTAGGACACCGGAGACCACGCAGCAAGGCACTGAGCATCGGCGATGCGCGGAGGAATCACCAGCAAGGACACCAGCAGAGTCACAACAACGAGACACGGGAAATCAGGGCACCACGGGAGCCCCGACCAAGCGGAGACGCCGTGGAAGACGGCCCAAGACCAGCCACGCCGCCTTGCGGGGCGTCGAGACTCAGGAAACGAGGCTGGCTGCGGACGAGGAACGGGTGGAGGCCTTTCTACAGTCCGAGCTAGCCCAATTC
Source organism: Zaprionus nigranus (assembly GCA_018903425.1). Classification (NCBI taxonomy): domain Eukaryota; kingdom Metazoa; phylum Arthropoda; class Insecta; order Diptera; family Drosophilidae; genus Zaprionus; species Zaprionus nigranus. The sequence continues at coordinate 80,084 of JAEIGD010000178.1, read as the reverse complement.
GACGGACTGATGGGGGTGTCACCCATTGCGGAGCACACCATCACCATGCGGGATGAGTACCCCATCAAGCAGAGGTACTACCCGAAGAATCCGGCCATGCAGAAGATCATCAACGATCAAGTTGATGAGCTTCTGCGAGATGGTAGAATCGAGCCGTCCAGGAGCCCCTAAAGTGCACCGATTGTACTCGTTGGGAAGAAGACTGGGGAGATGCGGATGTGCGTGGATTATCGCCAACTCAACGCGAAATCCATTCCGGACGCCTACCCGTTGCCACGGATCAACCACATCCTGGAGAAGCTCAAGGACGCGAAGTACATATCGTCGCTGGACTTGAAGAGCGGGTATTGGCAGATACCTATGGCCCGGAGCAGCAAGGAGTACACCGCGTTTACCGTGCATGGCAGAGGCCTCTTTCACTGGAAGGTGATGCCATTCGGATTGCATTCGGCCCCGGCTACGTTTCAGCGGGCGTTGGATGGAGTCATCGGACCGGACATGGAGCCGCACGCGTTTGCGTACCTCGACGATATCATCGTGGTAGGACGCACCCTCCAAGAACATCTGGATAACCTACGAGAGGTGTTCCGGATGCTTCGGAATGCGAACTTGAGCCTGAATAAGGCCAACTGCAGCTTCTTCCAGAGGAGCATCATCTACCTGGGACACCAGGTCAGCGAAGGTGGCATCCACACCGACCCCAGCAAGATCGCCGCGATAAAGGAGCTCCAACCGCCAACGACTGTCAGGGAGTTGCGGAGATGCTTAGGCATCCCTTTTTGGTACCGGAGGTTTGTGCCAAACTTCGCCACCCTAGTACAACCCATGTCGTCGCTACTGAAGAAGGGCCAGCGATGGGTTTGGAGCGAGGAACAGCAGTTAGCGTTCGAGGCACTCAAGACGAGCCTCACGCAAGCGCCAGTCTTAGCCTGCCCAGATTTTGCCGAGCGCTTCACACTCCAAACAGATGCGAGCGACATCGGACTAGGGGCAGTGCTGACACAACAGATCCAGGGAACGGAGCACGTCATCGCATACGTCACCTCTCAGTAGCCGAAAGCCGTTATTCGACTACGGAGAAGGAGTGCCTGGCCATTGTGTGGGCAATAAGGAAGCTGCGATGCTACCTGGAAGGCTATTAATTCAACGTCGTCACGGACCACTTAGCGTTAAAGTGGTTAAACAGCATCGAGAACCCAACTGGAAGGTTTGCGCGCTGGGCGTTAGAGCTACAACAGTTCCGCTTCAACGTGCATTACCACCGTGGAGACCAAAACATCGTAGCCGACGCCTTGTCCAGACAGCCCTTGGAGACTCTACAACAGGTCACTCAGGAGAACCCACCGTGCGCGTGGACAACCCGGATGCTGGAGCTGACTAAAAGGGAACCCGAGAAGTATCCAGAATACCTGAGGGAGAACGACCAGCTCTATCGATGAGGAGGATTTCGGCCGGATGACGAAGATTAGCCCTCGGAAGTTGTTAACCCCTTGGAAGTTGTGCGTGCCAAAACCACAACGCCAACGGGTGCTTCAAGAATGCCACGACCAGCCCACAGCCGGACATCAGGAGGTACGGAAGACCCTAAACCGGATTCGTCAACGTTACTTCTGGCCAGGCCTATTCCGTGACGTAGCACGTTACGTACGGAAGTGCCGGACCTGCCAGAGATTCAAGATAAGCCAACTGAAGCCTCCTGGACAGATGCATACCCGGCAGGTAGACACGCCATTCGACGTACTCTGTGCAGACTTCGTAGGACCACTCCCGCGCTCTACCCACGGGAATACCATGCTACTGGTATTCTTTGACGCCTTTTCCAAGTGGGTGGAGCTGGTGCCCTAGCGTAAAAGCGACGGCAGTACGGGCAAAAGAAAAACATTTCAGTGACACACGGCGTACATACCTCGCGAACCATTTTTTTGACTTTTTTACCGCCGCCGAGAAAGTGAAACAAACAAACTCGCCCAACATGGGATCACGTTGGATCGCGTTCCGGAGGAAGAGCGAGCTACAGCTCATCCTCAAGGAATTCGGGCTGGACACGAGCGGTACGGTGGAGGAGATGCGGAGCCGCCTAGCAACCTTCGTCAACCAAGGGGACCTATCGAAGGAACAGCTGCAGCGAATTATGGAGCTAGAGGCCATTTTCGGAAATGCAGCTACACCGGAGCAGAAACAACATGGAGCATGCTCACGCGACACCTCGCCGGCGCCGACGGAAGACGACGCAGAAATCGTCATCCCCATACCGAGTCTGGAAGTTCGACGGGCAGCGAGTCCTTCGAGGAGCAGTACTAGCCGACACGTCTCACCCGCTCCAGCGCCCAGTGCGGCACTTCCAGCCGCCAGTAGGACCAGCGAACCAAGCCATCGATGGATAGCCCCATACGAACTGGCCGATCGAGTGCGGAAATGGGGCGTAGCCTTCAACGGTGACGCTACAGATCCGTGGGGGTTCATCGAACAGCTGGAGGAGAAGGCAGCACGGTACAGCATCGACCCGCAACAGTTGACACAAGCGGTAGCGGACGTTCTAACGGGCCAAGCGGAGGACTGGTTCAGTGTCAACACCCTCTACAAAGTCACCTGGGAGGAGTTCAAGCAGGAGTTTTTGGAATTCTTCCTCGCCCCGCGCTATTTTCAACGTCTGGAGGACGAGATTCGGAGCCGCACCCAACGTCGAGGTGAGTGATCCCGGGATTACGCCCTAGCATTGCGGCTGATGATGCGACGGGCCAAGTACACCCAGGAGCAGGAGCTGGACAGGATTTACGACAATATGACGCCGGAGTACCAACTTTTCACCCACCGTGACGAGTTCCAAACACTGGCTCAGCTGAGCAAACTCGTGACCACGTACGAGACAACGAAGGAGCTGCAACGCCAAGCGACGAGCCAAGCCGATCGACGGAGAGAGAACCTGAGGCCACCGAACCCGCCAGCGACGAACAACGTGCCACCGACACCACTGACTCCCACAGCAGCCACAGCCACTCCACACACACCACCCACAGGAGCAACCAAGGACGACCTGCAGCGCTGGACACCTACAGGCGGACTGCCGTAACAGCCGCGTGTTGTTCTGTTGGGACTGCGGTCGACACAGCGTGCGCACAGTGGACTGCTGTCGACGAACTACGTCGGGAAATGCTGCGCGTCTTCAACCGATGGGGAACAACTTGGAGACGCCGCACCGCAGTTCCCAGGAATAGCACCTCTGAGGTGCGTGTCATCGCGAATGTTCGCATCGAGGGAACAACAACGGACGCCACGATCGACACGGGAGCCACACGCAGCTTCGTCAGCGAGCGTATGGCGGCCAAGCTGAGCACACCGGAGAACGAGCGAGCGGCCCTGATCCGGATCAAGCTGGCGGATGGATCACGAGCCGTGACGCGAGCTTTGCGAGTGAGGATCCAACTGGGAGAGAGAGAGACGACAGTACCAATGCTGGTACTGCCCGTCATTCTGGACGACGTGATCCTGGGGATGGACTTCCTGTGCGGCATCGAAGCAACTCTCAGGTGCGGCCGAGCGAAGTTACGCTTGCAAAGCACGCCCGAGGAGATAGCACAGACGCCCGAGGAGATAGCACCGACGCCCGAGGAGATAGCACCGACGCCCGAGGCGATAACACCGACGCCCGAGGAGACAACACCGACGCCCGGGGCCCCTCACCAACCGACGGAGGACACGGCGGCCCCAGACAACAACCACATCATTGGTCTACCGCCGATTTGTTCCGTCGCACGGCAGAGGAACCCGTTTAGGCAGCCCAGGACACGAGAAGACAGAGTTACAACAACGAGACACCGAGGGACAGTCTAGGACACCGGAGACCACGCAGCGAGGCACTGAGCATCGGCGATGCGCGGAGGAATCACCAGCAAGGACACCAGCAGAGTCACAACAACGAGACACGGGAAATCAGGCACCACGGGAGCCCCGACCAAGCGGAGACGCCGTGGAAGACGGCCCAAGACCAGCCACGCCGCCTTGCGGGGCGTCGAGACTCAGGAAACGAGGCTGGCTGCGGACGAGGAACGGGTGGAGGCCTTTCTACAGTCCGAGCTAGCCCAATTCGACGGACTGATGGGGGTGTCACCCATTGCGGAGCACACCATCACCATGCGGGATGAGTACCCCATCAAGCAGAGGTACTACCCGAAGAATCCGGCCATGCAGAAGATCATCAACGATCAAGTTGATGAGCTTCTGCGAGATGGTAGAATCGAGCCGTCCAGGAGCCCCTAAATTGCACCGATTGTACTCGTTGGGAAGAAGACTGGGGAGATGCGGATGTGCGTGGATTATCGCCAACTCAACGCGAAATCCATTCCGGACGCCTACCCGTTGCCACGGATCAACCAAATCCTGGAGAAGCTCAAGGACGCGAAGTACATATCGTCGCTGGACTTTAAGAGCGGGTATTGGCAGATACCTATGGCCCGGAGCAGCAAGGAGTACACCGCGTTTACCGTGCATGGCAGAGGCCTCTTTCACTAGAAGGTGATGCCATTCGGATTGCATTCGGCCCCGGCTACGTTTCAGCGGGCGTTGGATGGAGTCATCGGACCGGACATGGAGCCGCACGCGTTTGCGTACCTCGACGATATCATCGTGGTAGGACGCACCCTCCAAAAACATCTGGATAACCTACGAGAGGTGTTCCGGAGGCTTCGGAATGCGAACTTGAGCCTGAATAAGGCCAACTGCAGCTTCTTCCAAAGGAGCATCATCTACCTGGGACACCAGGTCAGCGAAGGTGGCATCCACACCGACCCCAGCAAGATCGCCGCGATAAAGGAGGTCCAACCGCCAACGACTGTCAGGGAGTTGCGGAGATGCTTAGGCATCCCTTTTTGGTACCGGAGGTTTGTGCCAAACTTCGCCACCCTAGTACAACCCATGTCGTCGCTACTGAAGAAGGGCCAGCGATGGGTTTGGAGCGAGGAACAGCAGTTAGCGTTCGAGGCACTCAAGACGAGCCTCACGCAAGCGCCAGTCTTAGCCTGCCCAGATTTTGCCGAGCGCTTCACACTCCAAACAGATGCGAGCGACATCGGACTAGGGGCAGTGCTGACACAACAGATCCCTTGAACGGAGCACGTCATCGCATACGCAAGCCGCCGCCTCTCAGTAGCCGAAAGTCGTTATTCGACTACGGAGAAGGAGTGCCTGGCCATTGTGTGGGCAATAAGGAAGCTGCGATGCTACCTGGAAGGCTATTAATTCAACGTCGTCACGGACCACTTAGCTTTAAAGTGGTTAAACAGCATCGAGAACCCAACTGGAAGGTTTGCGCGCTGGGCGTTAGAGCTACAACAGTTCCGCTTCAACGTGCATTACCACCGTGGAGACCAAAACATCGTAGCCGACGCCTTGTCCAGACAGCCCTTGGAGACTCTACAACAGGTCACTCAGGAGAACCCACCGTGCGCGTGGACAACCCGGATGCTGGAGCTGACTAAAAGGGAACCCGAGAAGTATCCAGAATACCTGAGGGAGAACGACCAGCTCTATCGATGAGGAGGATTTCGGCCGGACGACGAAGATTAGCCCTCGGAAGTTGTTAACCCCTTGGAAGTTGTGCGTGCCAAAACCACAACGCCAACGGGTGCTTCAAGAATGCCACGACCAGCCCACAGCCGAACATCAGGAGGTACGGAAGACCCTAAACCGGATTCGTCAACGTTACTTCTGGCCAGGCCTATTCCGTGACGTAGCACGTTACGTACGGAAGTGCGGGACCTGCCAGAGATTCAAGATAAGCCAACTAACTGAAGCCTCCTGGACAGATGCATACCCGGCAGGTAGACACGCCATTCGACGTACTCTGTGCAGACTTCGTAGGACCACTCCCGCGCTCTACCCACGGGAATACCATGCTACTGGTATTCTTTGACGCCTTTTCCAAGTGGGTGGAGCTGGTGCCCTTGCGTAAAGCGACGGCAGTACACCTGATGCGCTCGTTCAGAGAACGGATTCTGGCCAGGTTTGGAGTGCCGAAGATGCTAGTCTGCGACAACGGGACGCAGTTCACGAGCCGAGCCTTCGCCACGTTCTGCAAACAACTGGGCATGACGCTGCAGCATACCGCGCCATACACCCCGCAGCAGAACCCCACGGAGAGGGTAAACAGGACCGTGAAGACGATGGTGGCACAGTACCTGGACGACCAGCAGCGAACGTGGGATGAACGCCTCCCTGAGATTAGCCTGGCGATCAACACCAGCGCCTCGGACATTACTGCATTTAGCCCAGCCTATCTCATATAAGGGCGCGAGCCTCGGTTGCCGGGAGCCCTCTACGAAGAGGTGACTCCTGTCATAAGGGCGGAATCACGATTGCCCGAGGAGAAGGAGCGACACCTACAGGATGTTTTTAAGATCGTCATCGAGAATGCAGAGCAAGCAAGCGCGGACCAAGGGAAACACTACAATTTACGCCGCCGAGAGTGGAAGCCGGCCATCGGCGACTTCGTCCTGTTGAGACAACATCATTTGTCGAAGGCAGCCGATGGATTCGCCGCCAAGTTGGCACCCCGCTACGATGGACCTTACCGGGTAGTGGGTTACATCTCGCCCACGATTTTACGCCTCCAAGATGTCAAATCCAAGAAGAGACGCAGCGCAGGACTGGCAGGACTGGATATTCCACGGAGAAGAATCGGCCGACGAAGGCCAACAGGTACCGGGTGGGGTAGACAACCACTAAAACTTCTCGGCTCTGTGACCACCATTACCATTTCATATTTACTCAAAAGGCTAAAAGTCATTTGCGTTACAGAAGTTGAATATCTGGGACACATTATAGGAAATGGTGGAATCGCAACTGATCCTAAGAAAGTTGAGGCTATCAAAACATGGCCATCCCCTAGGACGATCAAACAAGTGAGAAACTTTTTTAGGCCTGGTTGGATGGTGTCGGCGATTCATCAGCAACTTCTCTGAACCAGTCTTCCCGATTACTGAAGTCCTATCAACTAAAAAGAAATTTTTATGGACAGACGCAGCGGAGACTGCTTTCCAAAACTTGAAGAATGTAATCACATCGACACCGGTCCTTCAAAACCCGAATTTCTCTAAGAAATTCTTCGTACATTGCGACGCAAGCGATTGTGGGGAGGGTGCTGTGCTTTCGGCTGTGTTGGCAATTGAAAAGTTTAGGTGTTATTTGGAGCTCCAATAATTCGAGCTCATAACAGACCATGCTAGTTTACTATGGCTTATGCGACAGCCGAATCTTAAAGGCAGGTTGGCTAGATGGTCTATGCGTTTGCAGGGCTATAGGTTCTCTATTAGCCATAGGAGAGGTAGCGAGAATATAGTGCCAGACGCCCTTTCAAGAATGCACGTAGAGGATGTGTCAGCCATTGACCTGATTGAGCCAGAAATTCATCTCGACTCTGCATGTTTTGATGCGGCAGATTATGTCCGAATGAGAAGTGAAGCAGAAACTTCGGAAGGAAGATATCCAGATTTAAAAGTATAAGGTAAATATTTATATATTAGAACTAAACATGAAGATGGCACAGATTTAGGTTTGCAGCATGCATGGAAGTTATTGATACCCAAAGGATTGACAGAAAGTGTAATTCGTCGGGCTCACGAGTCGGTAGTGACCGCCCACGGTGGCATGGCTAAGACTTTGGAGCTTATACGGCGTAACTTTTATTGGCCAGGCATGGTGTCACAGGTGCGCTCGTATGTTCGCGTTTGTGATGTTTGTAAATCCACTAAGGCACCAAATCAATCCTTAAAGCCTCCTATGGGTAAGCCAGCCATATCTGACAGGCCATTTGAACGCTTATATGATATTTTAGGTCCCTATCCGAGGAGTAAAAGAGGATATATTAGTTTGCTCATAGTGGTTGATCACCTTTCGAAATTTCATTGGTTGTGCCCATTGAAAAAGTTTAATACGGCCCCTTTAAAAGGATTTCTGCAAGATCATATATTTTTGACATATGGAGTACCGCGCTGCATTATAAGTGACAATGGAGTTCAATTTAAATCATCTGATTTTAATGCATGGTTGACTTCATTGGGAGTGAAGCATATTTATACAGCTTTATATTCTCCCCAATCAAATGCCTCAGAAAGGGTTAATAGATCGTTAATTGCAGGCATTAGAGCCTTTCTTTCGGAAAATCACACCGAATGGGATCTACACATTCACGCAATAAGTTGTGCATTGCGAAACGCTCACCATCAGAGCATTGTTTGTTCTCCGTATTTTGCCTTATACGGATTCGATATGGCAACTCATGGTAAACATTACGACCTATTAAAGAATTTTCAGCTGTTAGGCGAATCCGAAAATATATTGGCCAGAACAGATCAGCTAAATTTGATAAGAAAAGAAATAAAGGCAAACATTGCAAAAGCCTACGATCAAAATGAAAGGCAATATAATCTCAGAACAAGAGAAATATCATTCAAGGTCGGTCAGGAGGTGTTTCGTCGTAATTTCTCTCAAAGTAATTTCTCTAAACAAATAAATGCCAAGTTAAATCCACAATGGTTAAAGTCACACGTAAAAACGAAGCTTGGAAGTTCTTATTATGTCTTAGAAGACCTACAGGGGCGAGAACTTGGTACTTATCATGCCAAAGATATTAAACAATAATTTAGCTAAAAATCAGGGCTTATTTTTTTCAAGCAATTTCCCGGCCTGAACGACTTAAAAATGGCTTGTGGGTGTAATGTATAGCCCTTCCAATTGTATATAAAGAAAAAAAAAGGAAAAGCGAAAACCAAAACAAACAAACGATTTTTTTTTGAATAATACGCTCCGAAAAATGATAAATTTCCTATCTCGATAATTCGGAGTCGTTATCAGTAGACTCCAACTCAACTCTAAACGGTTCAAAGCTATAATTAGAACTTTGAGTTGCTGATAAGCTTTGCACTGCTCGAGAGACACTTACGCTCTCATCGAGTTCTTTTCTCTTTTGGCACTCGCAAAGAACAGACGTGGAGTCTGCAACAAAAAAATCTTTTCGCACCTTCAAGAAAAACGTGGAGTTAAAAGTTAAAATTTTTAACAAGGTGCTGTGTTCTATTTAATAAACTTTGACAGTGTTATCTGATTAAATCTAATACAGATTTTAATCTTTTTTACAGAGCGTGCACATTGCAACGGCCAGCGGAGCACCCCGGCTGTTAGAGTGCACGTCTCTGCGATAGGGCTCCACAGTGCATTAGATCAGGGTTCTGTGCAGAAAACACGCTGCACACCCGCCAGATCTCTCATCTTTCTTCTGGAAAAATCTTGGCGAGCAGCGAACGAATAACCTCGCTGACTCGCCCTACCAAAGCCGGGAGAAGAAAAAAATATAACTTCTACATCTGTAATCTACATCTATGTACATCAACACATGTACATCAACACATGTACATCAACACATGTACATCAACATCTATATACATCAACAACTATACATCAACAACTATACATCAACATCTATACATCAACATCTACATCTATGTATATACAAACTATATCAAGAAAAGTGCAACTATAAAACAATTATAATTTATACAAAAATGCAACATATGTACAAACAAAAGTGATTCACAAATTACACATGCACAAAATTACACACGCACAAAATTACACATGCACAAAATTACACGCCATACACATACATCCACACAGTTACACATTATAAAAATTAAAATTTAACAAAATTAAAAATCATGTAAAAAAATGAAAACAAAGAACAAAGCAAAAAATTAGTTTAACTGAACATTAATTTAAATATTCATACTTATGATTTTCATTTCAATTCATTTATTTTCTTTATAATTTTCTTATTGTTGATTATTTTTATGTTTAATTTCTTTCATTGCTAAATGGTTATTTTTGGCAACTGCCAATCATTATTTTTATTAATTATAATTTATGTGGGAGGCAAGGCATTTTATTTGGCAATATACCATACATGAGTATAATATGTATAAATTATTATCATTCAAAAATTAATTTAATCCCAACAACAATTCCTCTGAGCTCATAGGATGGATTTGGGTAAGTGAACTTATTATTTTCCTTTTATATACACTTACTTATGTGAACATATACCAACAATTATATACATATATAATACCCTATAAATTATACAATCCCTACCTAAATGAAATGAAAGAATTAAGAAGAACAAATTAAAAGTGAAAGACAAGAAAATGAAAGTTACATTCAATAAAAGTTTAGTAAAATTAAATTAGTGAAACAGAAATAAAATATAGAATTTGTGACGCCGCATTGAAGCGACGCCTCATATTATTATTTTGTATTATTATTATTATTAAATAAACATTTAAGTTAGGCAAGCTAGGCAAACAGCGGCGCCGACATGCAGAAAAGTGCGAACGGCGCCGTGCAGGCAGCGAAGTGCACAGCAGAGCCACCGCAGCCAGGCACGATCGGCCGAAGGCAGCGGCGCTAGCAGCGGCAGAGCCACAGCAGCAGAGCCACAACGGCATAGCTACAGGCAGCGAGGCGCAGACAGCGAAATGCAAGCTGCCGAAATTAGGCCAAGGGCAGTCGATCGAGCGTAGTCAAAGTGAAAAGAAGCAAAAGCTCTCCCACGTGGGATAAAAATAAAGTGCAAGTACATATAGTGTCAAGTGCCGAAGGACAGTTAAAGGACGAAGGAAGCCAAGAATTCTGTAGCAGGAGAGTCCAGGTGAGTAGGATAATTTATAAATAGTGAACGTAGTAGAATATAGCTAACGTAGATGGTGCGAGTAGGCAGGAAGACCTTTGTAAAGATAAGTAACTAGCGATAGAAAACAACAATAAAATACAATATGTTCTTAAATATTAAACGAAAACAAACCAGCAGTGATCATTAAAACATACCCTGTAAAAACATTCTTCCTCTCTAGCGCAGTGCAAACAAAAAGTGTCGTGTACGTGTGTGTTAGTGTGAGTGTGTAGTCGCAGAGTGGTGCTGTCTGGCATGTCGGTGCTCCGCTGACCAGCAGGCGACTCTGAGCGTACACACGCACACTCCGTGTCGTGAGTGAACGTTGGTGACAAGTGGGTGAGTGAGCGTGTGCTTCAACGAGTTGCGGCGTGGTGCAATACACCGCCAGGCGACACGTGGGAGTACGAGCGAAAAGACACCTGTGGTCACGGACGTTCCACATGACCCGCGGCTGGTCGCGAGTCGTGAGTGGGCGATAGGTGGCCAACGAGGTACGTGAGCGTGTATTATACCTAATCGCGGACGGTGGAATACACCGACGAGCGATTAAGGGGAGTACAAGCGAAAGTACCCACGGCCGCGTGCGTTCCTCACGACGAACAGGCACGCGTGACACGCGACACGTGCACGTGAGTCAAAAACAGACCACGTGATGATAGGACCCATGTGGAGACCCACATTCTCAGCGAGTACACGTGCGTGACACAGACCACGTGTGACCCCTATACCCTGTAATGCCCCAGTAGGGTATGACCAACTATAGCTCTTCTCTCACTAAAATTCATAATAGTCCTAGTTTTTTACATAAATGTTCTGTAAAGACTCTGGCGGGACTGAGATATGTACCCCAGCCCTAGAAAACATCCTTACAGATGGCGCCCGAGCAGGGACTACGATGACTAGACATTTAGTTTTGAGAATTTTTAATATCTTTCCGTGGATTAAAGCCCCACATAGCTAATTTATGCAGGGTATAGTAGGAGAGCACGAGGCCCAGGGCATCGAGCAGACAATATACATCGTTACATGTATATTGTCCATAGTTTTTATATAAATCGTAGGACAGGTTCCACACCTGTCTACGACTAGCAAGTTTCACATAGAGCAGCAGTAGCAAGCGTACGTAGGTACACCAATTCAGGCATACGAGACATAGTTTTACATAGATAGTCGTAGGACAGGTTCTACATATGTCTACGACTACTACACACATTGACGTGTGCGAAAATCTTGACCTTCTCATCTATATTTCTTCCACTGCTTGACCTTTTCTCCTTGCGCCGGCGCAGCCTGAGCGACGACATCGCTCAGGCGACTTGTATATAAGACTCGGTACCGTACACCGAGGTACTCAGTCGCGTCCGGAACCCCATGTAGTCAACATCGACAACGTTGACCAATATTATAATACCCTGTGATTTTTTTTTTTTTGAAAAAAACATTTTTTTTTTTCTTTACGAGCGAATATTCCGCTGATCCTGCCATCTAAACAATAAACATTTTTTTTCTGTGAAAATTATATAAATCGAGTCGCGTCCGGAACCCCATGTAGTCAACATCGACAACGTTGACCATCGGGACAATAAAACGAACAAACCTTCCTTGATTCTACTATCGCGAGAACATTTTCTTCAGTGTGCGCAAATAATTCGTGATCGAGACACTTTTATCGCGGGCAAAAAGTGAACATTAATAGAACCGAGTCGCGAGTAGTCAACAACGTTGACAGACTATAATACCCTGTGATCTTTTTTTTGTGAACGAGCTATTCATTAATCAGTGTCTCCAAGCGACCATTCTTTGTGAAACGGGCAAAAGAAAAACATTTCAGTGACACACGGCGTACATACCTCGCGAACCATTTTTTTGACTTTTTTACCGCCGCCGAGAAAGTGAAACAAACAAACTCGCCCAACATGGGATCACGTTGGATCGCGTTCCGGAGGAAGAGCGAAGGACAGTTAAAGGACGAAGGAAGCCAAGAATTCTGTAGCAGGAGAGTCCAGGTGAGTAGGATAATTTATAAATAGTGAACGTAGTAGAATAGCTAACGTAGATGGTGCGAGTAGGCAGGAAGACAGGGCCTAACCTTTGTAAAGATAAGTAACTAGCGATAGAAAACAACAAAAAAATACAATATGTTCTTAAATATTAAACGAAAACAAACCAGCAGTGATCATTAAAACATACCCTGTAAAAACATTCTTCCTCTCTAGCGCAGTGCAAACAAAAGTGTCGTGTACGTGTGTGTTAGTGTGAGTGTCTAGTCGCAGAGTGGTGCTGTCTTGCATGTCGGTGCTCCGCTGACCAGCAGGCGACTCTGAGCGTACACACACACACTCCGTGTCGTGAGTGAACGTTGGTGACAAGTGGGTGCGTGAGCGTGTGCTTCAACGAGTTGCGGCGTGGTGCCATACACCGCCAGGCGACACGTGGGAGTACGAGCGAAAAGTCTTAATATAAAAAAGGAACACAGCTTACGCTGCAATTGGAACCTGGTTATATCACCAGCAATTTTCCGGCGCGACCGAAGGAATCGGATTAATTCCATAAATTGTGCCAGCAATGTTTTATTCCTCAAAAGGTGATATTATTCAAGTGCTATATTTGAGCAATTTGCTAAAGTGAAGATTTTCTTTCAGCCGTGTGGCAGGCGGTATTTCTTTTAAAGTCTAAAAGGCCTTCACACGCTTTCTTCAACTGATCTACAGCCCACTGGCTGTCGAACGACCTCGGCCGACCTTGGTTAAATCCAGACAAGATCATAGGTCGATAAAGGTTTCCCACTATAAGATAAGTCATGATATTGCTGTGTACGATGCTGGTGCAACGTTTTATATAATCACCCAGTTTTCGGCGCGAAGTGTGTACAACTGTTTTCCCAGGCACCGTTTGAAAGTCGCCTATGTTTCTCAAACTGCCTAAGCGAAAGTCACACACGCACGCACAACCAGAAAATTAATTTTAACTAGCACAGCTGATGAGTTCTATAACTCGACAGCAGCATTAGAAATTGAATTAAAATTGTTTCATTGAATTAAAGTTATTCAAACCGTTCTTATATGAAAATTCAAATGTATTCAAACGAATGAAAGCCTTATAAATCTAAATTAAATTTAAATTACAATCTAGCTTAAGTAACGTAATTTTCTAAAATATGAGTCTCTACTTTATGGCTCATTAATTTGATTATTTTGAACGAGCCATGGTAGGCATATATATCTAATTTGTTCTGAGTATCTATAATACAGTGTTTACACCGAAACTGGCCGCCGAAAAATAGGCAGCATAGGCAGCGGCGTAAACAGTGCGAGAGTCACCAAGGTCTGTCGCGCTCTTTTTATCCTACATACAAGTAAGTATGTTAAGTTAGGTTTAAGTAAACCTACATAGATTATGTACAACACATTTGAAATATATAAGTGAAGTGAACTACGCGCCCCGAATTGTGTACTTTTTTTCGACTTGTTTTCGCGTCGGTATAAATTCTACAGAGATTTTTCACCTCCATCTACGATCCAAGAAGGAAGATCCTTCTGCCGCCACCACAAACATTGGTCCTTCGAGCCGGGTCTATTTTACATACACTACGTCGCTGGATTTTCATCCCCTCGCTCCGCTCGAACTACGTTCATCGGCATCTCGTCAGGATCCCCCCCAGATAAGTACTAAATTTTATACTTATTTTTATGCGGCAGAGGACTGTGTGTAATTGTTCCTTTGTGAAAAGAAAGATCTTTTCTAATTAAATTTAATTTAATTTACTCCTAACCTCGCAATTTGCGTCACCAGTATCTCTGTATGTATGTACATATGTTGCTGCATCAGTAAGCACATACTTACAAACAGACGACTGCCACCTTCGAAAGTTTTCCATACATATACTCGTATATGTACGGAAATACGAATCACCAATTACAGACGGTTTATCCATCTAATTCTACTTACAAACCTCTGCCACATATATGTATGTACCTTCTTCTACACTTTCCTTAAGAACAAAGGTACATACACTCTCCAAATTACATATTACATACTTAAAATACATTGCCAAGGTCCAAACCTCAAGCGGCAATTGTACCTCCTGTCCAAAATTTAATTCCAAATAAAAAATAACACTGCATTTCTATCACATTTATTTATTTATTAATGTAAACATATAAATTACACACTACATACACTTTGCCGGCAGCACTACACAGATACATATGTTCTTACAATTAAATATCTAACTATAACACATAGACACATTATATTACATCGTTTTATTACATTATTACATTATTTTATGAAACACTTAAATTAAACACTTAATATAATACAAAGAAATATTTTATAATTTCTTTGTTTACCTTTGTCAGTCTAGTGATCGCAGTTTGCCTTAGTGATCGCAGTTCGATCACAATCGAGCGACCACCACTTTTTTACATTCACTCAGTGTTATCGTTCCAGGGCTGCACTAGCTCAAATTTTTAAAAATATTACTTAGTGGGCAACCGTGACTTTTAAAGTCACTTATATTTATTTATCGTCTTATTGTGCACTGTGTAGTGGTATTACAAAGCGCTGTAACATTGCAAAAAATTATCGAATATATTTTCCTCCGTCTGAGAAAAGATATCCTACTAATAAATAATTATTTATTTATTTTTTCACAGTATAATTTATTATTGGAAAATAAATTATTTTACATCTTTTTCTCAGAATTTCAAGCTGAGTATAATAATTGTTTCGATAATTATTATCACTCAATAAAATATATCGATATTTATAATATAATATTTATATTATTTTTTTGCAACATTTTTTGAATAAGTATTGCCTTGTAACCTATAAACTTAGTCCTCGCTCAATAGATTCGATAAAATTTCCGATCGATTGTCTAATATTCTTGTTTATTGTTCAAACAAGAATTTCTGTTCGTCCAATTTTCTACGCTCTTCTCTTTCACGTTTCTGGTTCCGTCACCAGCATCAATTGCATTTTTCTCGCTTTTTTGAAAGCCTGTTATGCCAATTGATAGTAAAGACACCAAGAAACACCTTGTTGTACCCACGACTAAGCATAGACGCTCAAGGTTGTAGGCAAACCACAAACCTGCAAACTTTGCTCAAAGGAGAACCATCCAATACGTCTGTGTCCGCGCTTTCACCAAATGGCTGTTTATGAAAGGTCCAATTTCATCAAACAGCAGAAGTTGTGTCTGAACTGCTTCGCAAGAGGACATATCCTTAAAGATTGCACGAGTCAACATAATTGCTTTACGTGCAAGGGTCGCCACAATACACTCCTGCATCGTGGCACCCCTCCTACCGCGCCCTCTTCAGCAGATTCTGCACCAACTCCCAATTCGAATATACAGTCCACTCCTCCAACGACTAGTATTCAGATCTATTTCACGGCGAACACACAAGGTGTTCTTCTCGGCACTGCCCTTATAAATGTTTGCCATTTGGCTTAACTTATAAGGCACGGGCACTGATCGATCCTGGATCAGAGGCTGCGTTCATCTCCGAACGGATGTTTAACATCATAAAGCCCTCCTACCAAGCCGTGAAAGTTCAAGTAGCTGGCTTAAATCAAGCTATCTCAGCCAATCCACAAAAGTTGTGTCACTTCCAGATTGGCTCCCCGATCAATCCCAGGTTACAGCCAGAAACTGCAGCCTTTGTTCTTCCTCAATTGGCAGGTAACCTTCCATCCTACTCAATTTCCAAGGATCTTCTGAAGGACCTGCCAAACCTCCAACTCGCTGATCCGCATTTCCACCAGAGCTCTCAAATAGACGTGCTCTTAGGAGCCGACTTACTTCCATTTATTATAAAGAGTGGCTCTGTGTCCAAATCTGTGGAACTCTGCTCGGTCAAGAGACAATATTCGGCTGGGTCCTCACTGGACCATTAGCCAAGTCGAATCCTACGACCATTTCCTCCTCAACGAGGATCAAGATCAGCACAGAACAAAGGCTTGATGATCCGCTCACCAAGTTTCCGGTTGTGGAAGATCTACCAGCCAAGCTGGTAAAAGTTTCAAAATCAGAGTGTGACAACAACCCTTTTTGCACCACTTCCAAAGAGGGCAGATATGTCGTTACTCTCCCATTCAAAAATCCTGAGACTTTCGAATTAGGACATTCAAAGTCCATCGCACTCGCTCAGTTTCTCAGAAACGAACATCGGTTAAAGAGGAACTTTCCTTTAAGTGAGCAGTACGACTCCACTATTCAGGATTATTTAGATTTAGGCCATATGAGGCCTGTCTCTCCGAGTAACGACTGCAACAATTTTTATCTCCCTCATCATGCTGTTTTTAAACCTGAGAGCACCACTATCCAATTTATATATATTATATCCATATATATATACACATATAATATATATATTTTGTATCCACCTCCTTTCCAGATAAGTGAGATGGCACCACCCAAAGCGCAAACACCATCGAAGCCAAAAGGGATGAACTCCTTTAGATGCCGCGTATGCAGAGGAGTCCACGCCCTGAAGAAGTCCCAGAGGTTCCTGCGTCTGGCTGCGGAGAAAGCGTCTTCGGACTGCCGTGCACATAAACATTCTAATGGTTCATGTCGCAGTGGTGGCACCTGTCGCTCATGCTGGGAAGGCCACCATACGCTTCTCCATATCCCAACCACCACTCCAGCCGAGACGCAGAACGCTGTCCCATCCACGCCGCCTCCTCCATCTCCAGAGTCCCTGGCGACAATCCCCTCGGTGGCAATCAGCATTCTGCCGACGGCCATCGTGAACTTGGACGTGGCGGGTAAAATTTTCGAGGTGCGTGTGCTGTTGGACGCTTGCAATCCACACAGCCGCATGCCCACCTCATTGGCAAAAGCCTTTGGCCTTTCCGCCGAAGATGGATTTTGCCGAGCCTTGTTCAGGTCAAGGGTGTCGCCAGCATTCTCCATCCCAGTGACTCTGAAGATGGAGGAAATTCAGATCAGGACTCCGGCTCAGAATGTCGGAAAGGAGCTCCAGACTCGATACCCGGGCATTATGCTGGCGGACAATCGGTGCCATGTGCCAAGCAGAGTCTCCATTGTTCTGGGGGGCCGACGTATATGGCGACGTAATCCTCCCAGGCCTTGTTCCGTCCCACGGTGGGCTGCCGTTGGCCCAGAACACGCTGTTTGGCTGGGTACTATACGGTGTCTTCAAGACGTAGTCCGCCATCGCCCCTCAAGCCCCTCCAGCGGCCTCCAAAAAGAATTCCGGCCCCATCTATTTGCAATAGTATTGCGGAATGTTTACGCCGAAACTCGCCGCCGAAAAGTAGGCAGCATAGGCAGCGGCGTAAACAGTGCGAGAGTCACCAAGGTCTCTCGCGCTCTTTTATCCTACATACAAGTATTTATGATAAGTTAGGTTTAAGTAAACCTACATAGATTATGTACAACACATTTGAAATATATAAGTGAAGTGAACTCCACGCGCCCCGAATTGTGTACTTTTTTTCGACTTGTTTTCGCGTCGGTATAAATTCCACAGAGATTTTTCACCTCCATCTACGATCCCCCAAGAAGGAAGATCCTACTGCCGCCACCACAAACATACAGCTTCCAACTTTACCCAACAACCGTTCAAAGGGCCCATCGTTCGAGAGAGTTGCGGATTCAATAAAAAAATATATAAAAGGAAAATTTAAAAATGAGTGAGTCTACCCAGTAGTTGAATATTAATTAGTATATAAATGACACTTGTTTTTTTCCAGTCGAAGGCCTATTTTCTTTAAGCAGCGAATGTAACTGCATTTATTTTGATTTACCTTCTCTCTAAAAAAAGAAATGTATTTAAAAATTGTAAATGAATTTATATAAAAACAAATAGAATTGAATATGGATAACTAAATATTGTTATGGGTCTATCTGGATCTTTGCTGAGACAACATTAAGTAATTTAATAATCGTATTCTTTGAATATTAGGGGAAATGCCTAGATATCACCATATACATTGCCATGGTAGGGTGGGTAGAGACGAGCGACAACAACACCTAGTTCCCTCTGATGAATAATTCCAGTATTCGTTTGAAAAGGTGTGTCGGCACCGATTTTGTTATTCTCGTAGATATTATCACTATGCTAGTTAAACTTATATTTTATGATGTAGTAGGTACTAGGGAGTTTGGCCTGGAAAACCCCGACCAATCCGGCGAGCTTGGACCGAGCAAAGCAAGAGTGCACATCCTCCGGACCCAAAACTCAACGGGCTCAGGCCTCAGGGCTCACATGTAAATTGTAATGGCCCGCGCTTATTAAGACGTTCCATTATTGTTTTTTTTTAGCCATAACGAAAATAACTTTGGCTTAATTGTAGCCAAAGGTAAAGCAGTGAAAATTTTCTGCAATTGTCTATTGACCTTGCAAGCAGTTCAAATTGTCTGCAATTGTCTATATACCTTGCAAGCAGTGCAATTATAATTGTTGCACCTGTCTTATCAGTGCCTACTTCGAGGCTTAATTGAAAGTGAGTAGAGCTTTGCGTTATCAGCTGGAGTTTCTATCACAAGCCAACTTCACCTACTCCGAATATTCCAAGAATTTGGCTGGAATTTGGGACTATTTAAGATTCACTCGCGGCTGCAGTCGACCTTTGGGTGTAATAAAAAAGTCGAACTGACGTTCGTTGTAAAAATTACCTGCAAAGTGAGTTGTTTCAAAACGAACCGTAAAAGGGCAAGTGCGAGTCGCACAAGAGTGATCAACTTGGAAAAATTCTGCTGGAGGTAAATCCTCAACCAAGGAAATTTTTTTACCCTTGCTCTGGTCAAAGGTAATCTCGCAAGAAGCCAGAATTACCCCTCTTAACGCTACGTTGTTAATTTTCACTTTGACTCTATATTTAAGTCGATTTCGTTTTTTGTTTAACAGTTGTGCACTTGGTACCCCAAAGCCCAAAGACGGCATCACTGCCTTATTGACATCGATTGTACGCCGTAAAAACAGGGATCACTGGGCTCTGTCAAGACCGTGCAGCAAATTTGCACTGCTTTACCTTTGGCTACAATAAAGCCAAATGTATTCTCGTTATGGCTAAAAAAAACAATAATGGAACGTCTTAATAAGCGCGGGTCATTACAAAATGTCACCCAACGTATGAGGCCGAAATAGCTTAAAAGGGAATAAACTTATTAGTTTTAACTAAAGATTTTAAACTATTTTCAGTTCCCCAGAAGAAATATTAGCTTGCTTCGCTCTACTTCTCGGCTAGACTTTACATCACTCAGAAAATTTTGTTTTGGTTACATATTTATTTCATATAGTTTTTTTAAAGAAAAGTTCAAAATCTATCCTTTCTTTTAATGGGATTGGACGACCAGGATGAGACTAGACAATTCTGAGGAATTTTTATGAAATTTATATTAAAATTCACGTCGTATTCATTTGGATTACAAAACTCTGTTTAGTTGTACGGATTTTGTCCAATAGTTCGAAGGAATCTGGATCAGTTTTACATACTTATTAAATTGAAATTCTTGGAAATTATATATCATTATTTCGTGTTGTTGAAGAGAGGAGAAAGATAGACCGATTTTTTTGTATGAAATAAAAATTTAAATTCGTATATTCAGACATTTTTTGTGGTAAATAATATTTTATTTTCTCCTGAATTGATTTTACCTAATTTTGCAAATTGAATTATAAAAATGTCAGTAAGACATAGCAATGATGACATTGTGGCGGCTTTAGCTACAGCAGATCCTTTTTGTGGGATTTGCAATGAAGTAATGACTGCCACACACCTAATAGCAACATCATGTTCGCATAACTTTCATAGAGACTGCATCAAGATTACGAATTGTTACGCCGCTTAGATTTGTTGGAAGATGATACTCGATTAGAGAGAACTGACAATCTGAAAGTGGCCCGACAAATAGCCAAATAAACCATACATCGAGTACATCAGGAGAGTGCAAATAGATATAATTTACGTTGTCCACAAGGTCAATTAAACGAAGGAGATAAAGTGTATGCTAGAAATTTCACACAGAGTAGTGCTATTAAAAAGTTTAGTTCAAAACTCGCACCTGTGTTTATTTCTGAGTGGGTAAAGAAAAAACGAAGCCCGTATTATTACGAGTTAGTAGACGGGAAAGAGAAACCTCTGGGAGTATTCCACCTAAAAGACATACAACTAAGCAAAAAAAAAAATAATGGTCTTCAGATAATGCATCTTCGAACAGGTCTTGTTCCATTATCTGCGCTGTAGTATCCCAAGCAGAATACTTTCGAATATAAATTCGAAATTACCCCTCTTTTGCGCTGATATGGGTTAGCACAGCATAAAGCTTTTCTCTTTCTTCTCCTAAGTCGCCCACGCGATTTGGTTAATCGTATGATTTAACCGTAACTTCAACTTAAAGCTTTTTTTTCGAAGTTATAAAAGGAGCTTTTACCTTATCTATAACTCATATTAGTATTTAAATGCCACGTATTTTTTTCTAGTCGAAGGCCTATTTTCTTTAAGCAGCAAATGTGACTGCATTTATTTTGATTTACCTTCTCTCTAAAAAAAAGAAATGTATTTAAAAATTGTAAATGAATTTATATAAAAAAAAATAGAATTGAATATGGATAGCTAAATATTGTTATGGGTCTATCTGGATCTTTACTGAGACAACATTAAGTAATTTAATAATCGTATTCTTTGAATATTAGGGGCAATGCCTAGATATCACCAGATGCATTGCCATGGTAGGGTGGGTAGAGACGAGGGACAACAACACCAAGTTCCCTCTGATGAATAATTCCAGTATTCGTTTGAAAAGGTGTCTCGGCACCGATTTTGTTATTCTCGTAGATATTATCACTATGCTAGTTAAACCGTGCACTTATATTTTATGATGTAGTAGGTACAAGGGAGTTTGGCCTGGAAAACCCCGACTAATCCGGTGAGCTTGGACCGAGCAAAGCAAGAGTGCTCATCCTCCGGACCCAAAACTCCACGGGCTCAGGCTTCTATTAGTCACCTTAGCCTGAGCTTGAAAGCCATTAAAACATATTAGTCTGTACACCACACATATAAATGTCGCCCAACGTATGAGGCCGAAATAGCTTAAAAGGGAATAAACTTGTTAGTTTTAACTAAAGATTTTAAACTATTTTCAGTTCCCCAGAAGAAATATTAGCTTGCTTCGCTCCACTTCTCGGCTAGACTTTACATTACTCAGCAAATTTTGTTTTGGTTACATATTTAGGTAAGGAACCCAACTACGTAGGTCCCACCTCATCTAGTGTTATAGACCTAACACTCGCGTCTGGTACAAATACCGAAGTCACGGAATGGAGGGTCCTAAGCAAACCCTCCTTCTCTGACCATAGGTATATCCAGTTCGAAGTCAAATTTGAGTGCACAGTGACAAAAAGTCTTTACAAAAATCCCAGGAACACCAACTGGAATATGTTTAAGACCAAAGTGGCAAGGACACTCCCATCTCCATCACCTATCTCAACAACGGTGGATATTGAGAAGTCCGTGAAGACTCTCTGTCACCACCTAACCTCAGCGTTTAACGCTACGTGCAAGACTTCAATAACAAGGAGGAAACAAAGACCACCCTGGTGGAACCCAGAAGTGAAGGCACAACGCACGGACCTACAAGAACTCTTCAAACTTGACAAGCAAGCAAATGAAGATACTGTATGGGACGAATATAGGACAAAGCTCCGTGAATTCAAGAAAAAGGTCCAGACAGCCAAGAGGAACTCATGGAGATCATTCTGCTCTGGTATCGAGAAGATCACGGAAACCACCAGACTTAGGAAGCTTCTGTCAAGCCAACCGGCAATTCAGAGCCAACTAAGAACTAGCGATGGCCGATGGACGAATAACAGCGGGGAAGCGACTAATGCCCTTCTAAGCGAGCACTTCCCCCGGATGCACAGATGTACTAGATGCACAACAACTAGGGCACACGAACCCAGTGTATGACATACCTGGGCATATTATCACACAAAACAAAATCCAGTGGGCCATAGAATCCTTCGAGAGCTATAAATCCCCTGGCCTAGATGGCATAATACCAGCCATGCTGCAGAAGACCAAAGAGAAAGTCACTCCATGGCTGGAAACAATATTCAAAGCATGTCTAAGACTGGCACATATACCTGTACCCTGGAGGACGGCACGCGTTGTATTTCTTCCAAAAGCAGGAAAATGCAGTCACATGCAACCGAAAGACTACAGACCGATAAGTCTCACCTCTTTCCTTTTCCTGGAGAAAATTCTGGATCCACATATAAGAGGAGGCATGAACCGACTCGTAGAATCCAACCAACACGCCTACACAAAAGGGAAATCGGTGGAAACAGCGCTACACTCTCTAGTAGCCACCATCGAAAATGCCCTACACCACAAGGAATTTGCCTTAGGAGCGTTACTGGACATCTCAGTTGCATTCAACAATGTATCTACGGAAGCGATCATGCGGAGCCTGAGAGCTGCAGAAACCCATGAGGCTGTAAACTCTTGGATAGGAAATCTATTGAGCTGTAGAAGAGTAAAAGCCGAATGGGGGAACCACTACCACAACCAAAGCAGCGCACAGAGACACGCCACAAGGCGGAGTGCTGTCGCCGCTACTGTGGAACTTAGTGGTAAATGATATCCTAAAGAAATTTAAACGGAAAGCCCCAAAGATAACCGCCTATGCACATGACATAGCCATAATTATCGTGGGCAAATGTCCAACGACGATCAGCTCAGTCATGGACAGTACACTGAAAGAAGTACTGAACTGGGCGATGGATGTCGGACTTAGTATTAATGCGGACAAGACGGAACTAATTCTCTTTACCAATAGATACAAGATACCGCAATGGACTCCGCCGTCTATAAACGGGGCCATGCTCGAGCCAAAAAAGAGCGTGAAATATCTAGGAATAGTATTGGATAGTAAGCTGAGCTGGAAGACCAATGTTGAGGAAAGGGTAAAGAAGGCCACAAGTGCACTATATGCATCGCAAAAGATGCTAAGTAGCACTTGGGGCCTGTCTCCCAAACTGATGCACTGGATCTTCATTTCAATTGTTCGTTTAATACTACTCTACGGTGTCCTAGTATGGTGGAAGGCCACTAAAAAATCCACATACCTCCTAACAATGAAAAGGGTACAAAGACGTGCACTGATGTGCATTACTGGGGGCACTAAGATCTACTCCAACAAAGGCCTTGGAGGTGATACTAGGAGTTCCCCCTATTGACATTCAGGCCAAACTACTAGCAGAAAAGACCGCACAACGTCTATGTGCTACAGGTAATATGGCCCTCGCAAATTTCGGGCACGGTGAAGTAGGAGGAGAGTCACTCACTAGCACAGACTATGTGACCCCAATAAACAACTTCTCCAGAACGCCCACTCTAATGGGACATAAAGATTGGAAAATCGGCATGGACGAAAACGCAACAAAGTTATTTACGGACGGATCTAAAATGGAAACCGGCGTAGGAGCCGCGGTCTATTGTGCAGATCCTCTCATCCAAGTGTCGTACAAGTTGCCAGACTACTGTAGCATCTTCCAAGCGGAGGTCTTCGCTATAAAAAAGGCTGCAGAACTTGCGACAACGCTCAACAAGAAGCGGGTTAACATCTTTGTCGACAGTCAGGCGGCTATCAAATCCATGCAGTCCTATGTCATCAGCTCCGAAAGTGTACCGGCAAGCAGGGAAGCATTAGATGCATTAAGCAGCCGCTCGAAGGTGCGCATCTTTTGGGTTCCCAGCCACCAGGGCATCGACGGAAACGAGATGGCAGATAGGCTAGCGAAGGAAGGTGCCGAAACTAGACAACCGACAGTTGAAGACCTGAAGAGACCGTTACGATCGATAAGACACAGCTTAAAAGAAAGCGCTGCAGCAATAGCAGCAAGAAGGCTCAGCTCCCGAGAAGAGACTGTAGAATAATGACGGGTATACTCACGGGTCACTGCCTGACCGCAACGCATGCTAAGAAGTTGGGCATTACCGACAATAAAGACTGCAGGAAATGCAAGGTACCAGAAGCAAAAGAAACTCTGGAACACCTCATCTGCGACTGTCCCGCACTCATGAACACGAGAGCGAAATGCCTTGGAAGCCCCCTGCTTGCATCACTAAAGGAAGCGGCGGGCCTGGCACCCCAAAAACTCCTGGCTTTTTCCAAACTAACCAGCATACTAGACTGGGATAATTAAATCGAGAAATTAACAGCCTCGATCACTTATCCGGCAACACTAAGGATCATACTGATCTATGTGAGACCCCCACTTGGGGGCCTGCGGGCATAACCTAACCTAACCTAACCTACATATTTATTTCATATAGTTTTTTTTTAAAGAAAAGTTCTAAGTCTATTGGTGTAGTTTATGAGTTTATAGTATCTTTTAAATAATAACTCAAGATTTATGTTTTAGATATTTATAATTATTTATATTTTTAACTGCAGCACCAGCACCACGACCTGCTCTCATCAGAAAAAGTTCAAAAAAAGGGATGGAAATAAAAAGTGTGACCATGCATGCAAAATAGAAAGTAGTGTGGCTAAACGTTATTTTTGTAGTTGAATAAGGGTATTCCAACACGCCCCCTCAAAAATAACGTCTACAATTAATAAACAAAAAAAATATTCATTAGTATATATGTGTGTGGTGTGCATTCTGGGAAGTGTTAACTGATCCAGCATTCGCTGCGAGGATACGGGGGAAAACCCAGAAAAAAGCCGATCAGATCATTGTGACAAAATATGTTTACAGAAATTAAATTTAAAAAAAAATTATCGTTGAGCATTTGATTAGTCGTCTTGCATCAAGCCCAATTTTTCTCGTAGCTCTACAAATCTTGCAGCAGGTAACCGTTTTGTAAATATGTCAGCCAGTTGGTTCTCTGTAGAAATATCCTCAAGATAAATCACATTATTCTGAACTTGCTCTCTTGTAAAATGATATTTAATATCAATATGTTTAGCTCGTTTATGACATGAGGGGTTGTTTGCTATGCTAATACAGCCTTGATTGTCTTCGTAAATTTTAATGCGATTTTCTAGTTTTATGTTAATACTAGTTCATAAGGATTTAAGCCATAGAGCTTCTCTCACGGCTTCAAATAGAGCCATATACTCAGCTTCAGTTGATGAGGCTGCTACTGAGTTCTGTCTCATCGTGTTCCAACAAATAAGATTAAAATCAAACATTTTGAATAAGTACCCTGATGTACTCTTTCTATCAATTTCACTACCACCCCAATCAGAATCTACAAAACCAATTTATTTATTATCGAATGCCAAGTTATTTTTAAAAATTAATTTCATATCGATAGTGCCCCTCAAATATCTAAGAACTCTTTTTAAGTTCTGCCATAACTCTGAGTTATTTTTGTTACTATATCTACTCAAGATACTGCAGTATTTAAATCTGCGCGTGTACAAAGCATTATGTACATTAAACATCCTATAAGGTTACGGTATTGGGCATTGCAGTTTTCATCTGAATTAAGTAAATTATAATTTATTTTGCTAGGTAAAGGAGTACTAACTGCATTACAATTTTCCATGTTAAATTTACTTAAAATTCTCTTAACATTTGCAGATCGGCCTAAATAAATTTTATCTTCATGCATTTCTATCCTAATTCCAACAAAATGTTTTATTTCATTTATATCAGTCATTCTGAACTTTTTCATTAAATACTTTTTGAAGTTATTCATTCTTGTCATATCTTCTGTAGCTATAACCACATCATATACATATAATAATACATATATGTTTTCACTGATGTTACCTTTGTCTAAAATATATATACAGTGATCTACTGGAGAGTTTGCAAACTCACAGTCTTTCAATGCTTGCTCAAATACTACAAACCAGCATCTAGCCGCTTGCTTGAGTCCGTAAATTGCTTTATTCAATTTACACACATTGTTACTATTGCACGATATACCTTGAGGAATTCTCATATATATTTCCTCTTTTAACGTGCCATTTAAGAAAGCTGTTTTTACATCCATTTGATGGACTTTTAAGTTATACTGTGTTGCCAGTGACAATATGAATCGAAAACTTGAGATTCTAGCTACAGGAGCAATTGTCTCTTCTTTGTCGACTTGGTACTTTTGAGTGAATCCTCGTGCAACCAATCTAGCTTTGTATCTAATTGGATTTCCAAGTTCATTATATTTAAGAGAAAATACCCATCTGCTATCTACAATATTTTTGTTTTCAGGCCTTTTTGTTATTGTCCAAGTTTATTAATTTTATGAGCACTTAACTCTTAATTTGGGACATCGTTAAATATAGTGTGAGAATTTAGAACAAATTTATTTAAACTATTATCCTCTTCATTATAGGATATCTGAGGCTTAGTCTTTAATCTCTCACTTCTTCTATTGTAGTAAAATGTAGTACGTGTAGTTATAATTAGTGTGTAAGACTTTGTGTAATTGTATGTATCGTTTATCGATCATGGCTCAACGCCATCTATTGTAAGTATTGTAAGTTAAACAGTTGTAGTTCACTTAGCGCCCTCTAGCAAGAACAAGAGGAGTAGAGAGAGAAGAGAAGCGACGCACTTCACTTCTTCTTGAAAACGCAGAATTGTACGGACGCGAATTGTGAAATAAAAATAATTGAACGCCTAAAATAAAATCTTATTGATTAACAACTAAAAAGGCTATCCGACTACTCTATCTACTAAACTATTAACAATTCCTATGTCATAATTTTTAATTAGATTCTTATCATTTCCAATTTCTTTTAAGTGCTCTGCTATTTCACTTTCCCTACTCTCATTCGGGTTGCTCGATCCCTTACTTTCATTCAGGAGATCATCGCGCTTTCTTTTCTTACTCTCATTCAGAAAATATTTAATACATTCCTTACTATCTTTCAGGAATTCTATGTTGTCGCATTCTTTACTCTCATTCGGAAATTCTGTTTGTATTATTTCCCTACTATCATTCGGAAAATTTTTATATACACTTTCCTTACTGTCCTTCAGGAACACTGTTTTAAATTTAACAGCTCTAGAATTAATCATATTAGTTTCATCGACAACAACATCCCTCGCGACAATAAATTTTTCATTTACAGCATCCCACAACTTATAACCATTGGGTTCCTAGCCCAGAAAAATACTTTTAAGTGATTTATCATTAAATTTTCCTTATTTGTTTTTAATATGCACATAAACAGTTGCGCCAAACACTCTCAAATGTTTTAAGTAGGGCTTCTTATTATGCCACATCTCATATGGGGTCTTTGAACTATCTACAAGTGCTGTGCTAGGAATTCTGTTAATTAAATAAGTTGCAGTTAAAAACTGCTTCACCCCAAAAGCTTTTGTCTAGCTTTGCACCGCTAACCATGGCTCGAGCTTTTTCTGTAATAGTTCTTATCATTCTCTCAGAAACACCGTTTGACTGAGGTGTATATGGCACTGTCAAGTGATAAGAAATTCCTTTCTTAACACAATATTGCCTCATCTCATTTGAAAGGTATTCTCCATCATTGTTAATGTATAAATTAACAACCTTTAAGTTAAAGTGAGCTTCACTCTTGGCTACAATATCTTGAAACATGCTGAACACATCAGATTTGTATTTAATTAAATAAATTACACAATAATGTGTAAACTGATCAACAAAGATCACAAAATAAATTTTATCATTTATGGTAACTGGTGCAATTACCCACATACTTCTGAGTGTACTACAAAAAGTGGCCTTTTAATATGGGTCTTATCTTTCAATTGTTTAAAAGGAAGTCTTGCTTGTTTACCATTTAAACAGGGTTCACAAAATTTCACATGATAACTCTAAGTTGTTTAGAAGACTTTGATCGCTAAACATATTCTTTCGTTTTATTTCTAACAATTTGCCATTGCTTATATGGCCAAACCTCTCATGCCATAAACGAAAAATAGTTTTATGCTCAGCATTTATAGAATAGGCTTTAAAATGTATCATAGGTACATTGTTTAACATACCTGAATTTTTTACAACCATAACCCCATTTTTCAAAATGGTTACACCGCTTATTGTCAAATTCAATCGACATTCCTGCCTCTTGGAGACGCTTTACGGACATCAAATTACCAGCAGCTTCCTTAGAAAACAGTACATCCTCCAGTGTAATCTCATGGTCATTTCGTAGCCGGACAATACCACGCTTAGTGGCATAAATAAATTCGCCTTGCTTGGCCACTGCAATCTTAAGTGGAGGCATCAACTCCATACTGTCGGTATATATCGACTCTTCATTTATAAGGTGGTCGCTAGCACCAGAATCAAGGATAAATCCGCACTTATTCATCACTGAGATGTTATTCACTTCTTTTACCATGACCGCAATGCCGTGTGATGTTGCAGTTTGAGCTTATTTTTCGTTTTCTTTATTTTATCATTTTATCATTCTTTTATAATAAAAGCAGTCCTTTTTAATGTGGCCGTCTCTGCCACAATGGTGACATTTGACTCTATTCTTGGAATTTCTCTTGAATGTTTTCTTTTGCTTAGTTCTCCGATTTTTAGCAAATTATTTTTATAAGTGTTATTTTTTGCTGTGCACGATCGCGTTCATAACTTTCTTGCTTGTATCGTTGTGGTCATTTTTAATCTTAATTTCCTGATCAAGCAATTTATTTTTTACAAACGCCAATGTCAAATTTTCTTCAGATAATGTCTCTATCGCTGTCACGACGCCATCGTAACACGAAGGTATTGTGATCAGCAAATGAGAAATTTTATCCATCTCTGCTATTTTTACACCAGCTGTCATCAATTCACTTATAAGTTCGTCAAAAATATGGAAATGGTTTAATAGTGACATCTCACTCGATAGCTTCAGAGAAAGCAAACGTTTCCGCAGCGGCAGTTGCGACGCCAAACTTTTTCGTTCGTAATTGGCGTCCAAATTCTCAAGAATTAGACGCGCTGAAATGTCGCTTGTCGCGAAATTTAAAAACGAGTCGCTTATGTACTCTATTATTGTACTTCTTGCACAACGCTCTGCCTTTTTCCAGGGATCATCTACCTCATCGAGAATTAGACTGTCAACTAACTTAAGAACATCTAGTTCAGCTAAGAGCCCTGATTCTAAATTTCCAAATCGCGTACTTCTCTCCATCGAACGGCTTAATATTACGTTTAGCTTTTTTCCATTTTATCACTCATACATACACAGCAATATACAATATATATAAAAAAAAGCACGTGGCAGTCAAGTTCTGAGAAAGGGTGAATTTCACAATTTATTTTAGCTTCACAATTTAATTGTTTATATGGCATGGAATGGGCCCATAACCTGTTGTAGTTTTTGAGTTTATAGTATCCTTTAAATAATAACTAGAGATTTATGTTGTAGATATTTATAATTATTTATATTTTTAACTACAACACCAGCACCACGACCTGCTCTCAGCAGAAAAAGTTCAAAAATAGAAAGAAGTGTTGCTAAACGTTATTTTTGTAGTTGAATAGGGGTATTCGAACATCTATCCTTGGATTTTGCGTTTGCAATTCTTTTAATGGGATTGGACGACCAGGATACTCGTAAGACTAGACAATTCTGAGGAATTTTTATGAAATTTACATTAAAATTCACGTCGTATTCATTTGGATTACAAAACTCTGTTTTGTTGTACAGATTTTCTCCAATAGTTCGAAGGAATCTGGATCAGTTTTACATACTTATTAAATTGAAAGAGCAAATGTTACTGGAAATTATTTATCATTATTTCGTGTTGTTCAAGAGAGGAGAAAGATAGACCTATTTTTAGGCCATGGATTTTAAAAAAATTCATGGTCTATTGTGTTTGTCGGAACGGAAATGTGCGTAACAGGCAGAAGGAGGCATCTCCGACCCCATAAACTATATATATTCTGAATCAGTATCAGTAGCCGAGTCGATTGAGCCATGTCTGTCTGTCCGTCTGTCCGTCTGTCTGTCTGTCTGTCTGTCTGTATGAACACCTGGATCTCAGAAACTATAAGAGCTAGAGTCATCAAATTTTGTGACAACATACATATATATTGCAGTGTCTCAAAGTTTTTTTAAAATTTGGACACGCCCCTTCCCGCCTCTGTAAATCAGAAATAACTACTTAAAACCTACAATATTAACTCAACAACCAAAGTTGTATATCATACATGACAAATACCTTGCCACGGGCGTTATGTGAAAATTTCATTAAAATCGGACTATAAATAAGTGAGATATGATACGAATTAAACTCACTTTGAACATACATGTATATAATTAAGCAGACCTAATTTACGCAAGCATACCGAAGTTCAAATCTAGCGTCAGACACACAGCATTTTATTAAACTTTTTATTTGCATTATATGGGAACAGAATTGGTTCACAATGCAGCTTTGCCGATGCGCGAAGAAATGAGGCAATGGCCGAGTGGTTAGAGTGGCGGACGGCTGCGCGAGAGTGCGTGCGTTCAACTCCCGGTTGAGGCGGGTGCGAATTTTCGTTTATTAATTATTTCTTATTTTGTTTTTTTATTTTTTTTATTCTAATAAACTAAAAGAAAAGTTACAGTCAAAAAAAATTAAAATCAAGAAGAAACAACTGTAATGAAATTTGGTACGCGCTAGAAGTGCATACCTATACCTATTGCCTACGGTATACTATGATAATCCATGGCCTTATACAGTCAGCTCCTGACTGTAGCGTTTGTATTTTTTTTGTATGAAATAAAAATTTAAATTCGTATATTCAGAAATTTTTGTGGTAAATAATATTTTATTTACTCCTGAATTGATTTTACCTAATTTTGGAAATTGGATTATCAAAATGTCGGTAAGATATAGCAATGATGACTGTTTACGCCGAAACTCGCCGCCGAAAAGTAGGCAGCATAGGCAGCGGCGTGTTTACGCCGAGGTCACCAAGGGCTCTCGCGCTCTTTTATCCTACATATTTATGTTAAGTTACGCTTAAGTTAAACTACATATATTATGTACAAATAGTACAAAAATATAAGTGAAGTGAAATCCACGCGCCCCGAATTGTCTTTTTATTTCCGAATTGTTTTCGCGTCGGTCTAAATTCCACAGAGATTTTCACCTCCATCTACGATCCCCCAAGAAGGAAGATCCTATAGCCGGCACCACAAACATTGGTCCTTCGAGCCGGATTTATTTTATATACACCACGTCGCTGGATTTTCATCCCCTCGCTCCGCTCGAACCACGTTCATCGGCATCTCGTCAGGATCCCCCCCAGATAAGTACTAAATTTTATACTTATTTTTATGCGGCAGAGGACTGTGTGTAATTGTTCCTTTATGAAAAGAAAGATCTTTTCTAATTTAATTTAATATAATTTACTCCTAACCTCGCAATTTGCATCACCGGTATCTCTGTATGTATGTACATATGTTGCTGCATCTGTAAGCACATACTTACATACAGACGACTGCCACCTTCGAAAGTTTTCCATACATAAACTCGTATATGTACGGAAATACGAATCACCAATTACACACGGTTTATCCATCTAATTATACTTACAAACCTCTGCCACATATATGTATGTACCTTCTCCTACGCTTTCCTTAAGAACAATGGTACATACACTCTCTAAACTAATTCGAAATTGTATGCTAATATATGTGTAATATACACGCATATATTACATACTTACGTTGCCCATTAAAATACATTGCCAAGGTCCAAACCACAAGCGGCAATTGTACCTCCTGTCCAAAAATTTAATTCCAAATAAAAGATAACACTGCATTCCTTAAATACAAAAAGATAACACTGCATTCCTTTTGAATTTATTTATTTATTTAATATAACATACACATATACATTACATTTTGCCGGCAGCAATATTTCGGCTGCACCGACAGTACACACATACATACATATATTCTTGTAATTAAATATTATATATATTGGATCTTATACACATATACACATTGAGACAATATAATTATTACATTATTCTATTTTTTGAAACACTTAAATTAAACGCTTAATTGAATATAAAGAAATATTTTATTATTTCTTTGATTACCTTTGTCAGTCTAGTGATCGCAGTTTGCCTTAGTGATCGCAGTTCGATCACAATCGACCGACCACCACTTTTCTCCATTCACTCAGTGTTATCGTTCCAGGGCTGCACTAGCTCAAATTTTTAAAAATATTACTTGGTGGGCAACCGTGACTTTTAAAGTCACTTATACTTACTTATCGTCTTATTGTGCATTGTTTTGTGGTATTACCACTAAGCAATGAACACATAGAGACGTCAAACAGCCCTGCCACCGTTTGAGAGCAATTTTTCAAAACGGCTGCCCCACAGAAGAAGAAGAACAGAAGCAGACTTCGGCTGAACACTCGACCGGGGCAGCTCGCTGTTCGGCTCTCAGTACAAAGAGTGCATAGCATCAAAACTGCTTCAGTCGCACAACGACAGCGGAACGATAAGCATGCGCGTACTTCTTTGCGCTGTGCGATCGTTTCCATGTTTGCGTGTATGCACGCACGGCCCGCGTTGAATGTATGCGGTGCTGGTGAAGTTTGGCAATAGGCAAATGCTTCGGCCAGCGCGCTGGCAGCCTGAAGTCATTGGAACTGAACACTCGAATTGGGACTTGAATTTGAATGCCATTAGTGGCGCACTAAGACCTGCTCTTCATAGAAGTTCCGGGTATTCCCCTTATTTTCTGGCCTTCGGCCAGAATATGATTTTAAACGGTCAAGATTACGAATTGTTACGCCGCCTAGATTTTTTGGAAGATGATACTCGATTAGAGAGAACTGACAATCTGAAAGTGGCCCGACAAATAGCCAAAGAAACCATACATCGAGTACACCAGGAGAATGCAAATATATATAATTTACGTTGTCGACAAGCTCAATTAAACGAAGGAGATAAAGTGTATGCTAGAAATTTCACACAGAGTAGTGCTATTAAAAAAGTTTAGTTCAAAACTCGCACCTGTGTTTATTTGTTTAGAGAAAAAAAAGAAAGAGAAACCATTGGGAGTATTCCACCTAAAAGACATACAAGTAAGCAAAAAAAAAAAATAATGGTCTTCAGATAATGCATCTTCGAACAGGTCTTGTTCCATTATCTGCGCTGTACTATCCCAAGCAGAATGCTATCGAATATAAATTCGAAATTACCCCTCTTTTTGCACTGAGCTTGAAAGCCATTAAAATATACTAGTCTGTACACCACACATATAAATGTCGCCCAACGTATGAGGCCGAAATAGTTTAAAAGGGAATAAAATTGTTAGTTTTAACTAAAGATTTTAAACTATTTTCAGTTCCCCAGAAGAAATATTAGCTTTCTTCGCTCTACTTCTCGGCTAGACTTTACATCACTCAGCAAATTTTGTTTTGGTTACATATTTATTTCATATAGTTTTTTTTAAAGAAAAGTTCTAAATCTATCCTTGGATTTTGCGTTTGCAATTCTTTTAATGGGATTGGACGACCAGGATGAGACTAGACAATTCTGAGGAATTTTTTATGAAATTTATATTAAAATTCACGTCGTATTCATTTGGATTACAAAACTCTGTTTTGTTGTACGGATTTTGTCCAATAGTTCGAAGGAATCTGGATCAGTTGTACATACTTATTAAATTGAAATTATAAAAATGTCGGTAAGACATTGCAATGATGACATTGTGGCGGCTTTAGCTACAGCAGATCCTTTTCGTGGGATTTGCAATGAAGTAATGACTGCCACACACCTAATAGCAAAAACATCATGTTTGCATAACTTTCATAAAGACTGCATCACTGAACATCTTAAATCAAACACTTTATGTCCCACTTGTTCCAGCGATTGTAGACAAATGGCATTACGATTTTCGAATAATATCTTTTTGCCGAATTACAAGATTCAGAAAAACCTGGTAGTCTGAATGATTCAATTCGTACTAGAAGCAATTCTCAGCCCACGAGAGGCCATAAAGCAGGTCGAGCCCGCGGTACTATTCCCAAATCTAAGATGACTACTAGATCAAATACTCGAGGTAGATTAGATAATGTTCTCGCAGAACCAACACAAATAAACTCAAACTTGTCTCTTAAAACTCCTGTAGATATTGCAAACTTTGTGCAATCTACAATTAGTGCACATCAAGCAACGATGGTCGGAAATCTAACATCTTATTTGAATAAATCAATTGAGAGGACCATAAATAAGCTTTTCGATGATTACCAATATGTCATAGAAGATCTCGTTGCCAGAAGTCAGAAGTCCCCATCCGAAGGTGAGCTAGTTGAATTGTTGATTCGGAAGGCTAAACCAAATTTTCAACTTGAATTACTTCATTTAAATATTCCGAATCGTTCACGGCTCAGATAAGCAATTCGAAAACATGAACAATTTTATTCTAATTTGAAATTCTTTAAACCAAGAGCTATACGTCCTTAGATTTCGGAGATTAATTGTTCTGAAGATAACGAGGACCAATTTATTTTTGAAGAAAGAATACAAGCAGTCACAGCTATTCAACAATAGTTCTCAAAGGAACCAGTCAGTTTTACTTGGAGTATCACCAAGAAATAGCGTTCAAATGGAAGTGTAAATTCCCGTGTATCTCCAGAAAAAGTCCCAAATATTTTACAAAGTTGGCACATCAAGTTTGATGGCTCTAGAAACTGTATGAGAATGGAAGAGTTCATTTATCGAGTTCGTGCTTTAACTAGGCAGAATCTGAACAACGACTATGAATTACTTTGTGACCACGTATACTTGTTAATTTCCGGAATAGCCAACGATTGGTACTGGAAATTTCACCGTTCCCACACTAATTTCACTTGGAACACCTTTTGCGAAGAATTTAGGAAAAGATTTGAAGAAGTGGAAAAAGATTATGATATATGGGAGCAAATAAGAAAACGCCGCCAAGGTGAAAATGAGCTTTTCGATGATTACCAATATGTCATAGAAGATCTCGTTGCCAGACTTCAGAACTCTCCATCCGAAGGTGAGCTAGTTGAATTGTTGATTCGGAATGCTAAACTAAATTTTCAACATGAATTACTTCCTTTTAATATTCCGAATCGTTCACGGCTCAGACAAGCAATTCGAAAACATGAACAATTTTATTCTAATTTGAAATTCTTTAAACCAAGAGCTATACGTCCTCAGATATCCGAGATTAATTGTTCTGAAGATAACGAGGACCAACCTATTTTTGAAGAAACAACAGAAGCAGTCACAGCTATTCAGCGTCGTTCAATTGTGTAGGACCCCGTAGTATTTTCTGTTACGGGTGTGGAGCTAAGGATACTTTTAAGCCTGTCTGTCCTAAATGTACCCAAGCGGGAAACATGAAGAAGGATGTGTCCAGCCACAACAGCCAGACACATCCATAACAATTCAAAATATGACTTCGGAAAACTCAGCATGTGAATTAATAAACAATCATATAATTCGTGATGCTGAAACACAAACAACCCAGCTCAGTCCAGAAAATCAAATTCATTATTCTTTTATTTCCTTACATAAAATAATAGAAAAATATAACTCTCTTCAAGAAAATATTTTTAATGAAATAGATACTAGTACCCAACTATTAATAGAACCCAAAAGGTCAACCAAACACGGTTACGTAATTTCTGGAAACGAATCCAAAATGATCGGAAAAAAATTATTAGTGCTATATTTTTAGAGTCTGATAATAGAATTTACACCAATGTACATATTGACGAAAAAGAGTATGTTGCATTATTGGATTCCGGCGCTACAATAAGTTGCAGTGGTAGTTCGGCAGCCCAAGAGCTTTTGTCCAATTGTAAGACTCGCAAGTGTTTGGGAGTCATATAAACCGCAAACGGAACAGAAAGTAAAGTAGTAGGAATGGAAATATTTATAATCACAGAAATTAAACAAAATATTATACTAGGAATGGATTTCTGGAAGAAAGCTGGTTTGGCCAATAAAATTTCGGATTCCCCCCTAATTTCCGAATTATAGGAACTTCCGAAGAAAATGAAGATACTCCTAAGTTACAAATTTTAACAACTGAGCAAAAACAACGCCTCAAAACTGTAATGGCAACAACAGATTGACAACCCATACCATCGACGTACATAGGTACAGCAAGTCCCGTTAAACAGCGGCATTGGCCTGTTTCCCCAGTCATAGAAAAAATAATGTTCACTGAGGTTGATAATATGTTGGCACTCGACGTCATAGAAGAGTCCACTAGCCCGTGGAGTAGTAATTGTGTCTTGGTGAAGAAAGACGAAAAATACCGTCTATGTCTCGATTCGAGAGAGGTGAATAAGGTTACAAAACGTGACGCATATACACTCCCTAATATCGACGGCATTTTAAGTAGATTACCACCTGCACGTTTCATCACCGGTCTAGATATGAAACATGTGTACTGGCAGATACTATACCGAACACACCGCTATATCAGTACAAAATGATGCCATTCGGTTTATGTAATGCTGCTCAAACTCTATGTCGCTTGATGGATACAGTCATTCCACCCTATCTAAGAAGACCACACGTCTTATCTTGTCGTCGTTTATCTTGTCGATCTCCTGGTTCTATCTGATGATTTTAATTCGCATGTAGTTCTTCTTCAGGAAATCGCCGTGTGCTTGAGGAAGGCTAACCTGACCATTAATGTTGGTAAATCAAATTAAATTAAATCCAGACAAGGTCATAGGTCGATAAAGGTTTCCCACTATAAGATAAGTCATGATATTGCTGTGTACGATGATGGTGCAACGTATTATATAATTGTTTGAGCACAACAGCAAATACACATATGTAACTAAGCTAGTAGTTAAGAGAACACAAGTGTCGTTAAATGTAAATTACACTCTCTTGTTTTGAGTCGATCGGCAATTGCCGACAGCAAAATTTGAGAGTGCGTGGCCAAGTTGTGGTCACCGCTCTAATAGTATAATATTAGCTCTCGTAAAGGAAGTAGAAATTAAGTGTGCCATCAGCAACAATAAATTTGTAAATATCGAAACCACCGCGTCTCAATTTGTTTAATTAATTTCGACTCTCTAAAAACGCTTAGAGATTTTTCATTGGCGCCCGAGCAGGGACTTCGGTGTGTTTTATAAACAATTTAAATTGTTGGATAATTATTGTGTGCTGGTTGGCTATTGCTTGCGCGTGCGTGTGTGTTAAATTAAAGACATTAATAACAAAGTGTGCCACCTGCCAAGCCGTATTTGTTGTCGCCGCTGGACCTAACTGCCAAGCCGTATTTGTTGTCGCCGCTGGACCTAATGGAAAATAGTCGTCGTTCCATGTCTATTGATTCCCTAGACAGTCTCCAGGTATTAGTGTCAAAAATTGAGCTTACAGTTTACTGTATTGTCGCTTTTTCAACATTTTTTTTTTTTTTTTAGTTTGGAGCTTTTATTTGTTGAATCTTTTCAGTACCTAAACCTAACAACAAGTTAACAAATCTTAATTGTAAATACTAATTACCAGTACATTTCTTGAACTGTATTATAAAAGCGGCCCTTAATAAAATTACTGCTGGGTTGGCAAGTCGTTTCGACGTAGGCGTGATCGGCTGCTTAGCCTTGTTAGACTCCTCGCGATCTGTTAGGATGCGTTGATAGCTTGTTAAGGTGCTTTTCCTTTTTTTCCGCAATTTCGTCTTTTACAGGTGGCACGTTTAGATCTTTGTGAATGTTGGCGTTTCGAACATACCACGGTGCCCCGGTGATAGTTCTCAATATCTTCGTCTGGGCTCTCTGAACGATATCGATGTTGCTGTTGCTGGCATTTCCCCATAGCTGGCAGCCGTAAGTCCAGATTGGTTTTAGCACTGAGTTGTAGAGCAGCACCTTGAAGTCCAAACTGAGTGGTGAGCGGGAGTTGATAAGCCAATGAAGGCTGTTGGCCTTCAGTTTTAAGTGAGTTCTCTTGGCTTCGATGTGTCGGCGCCAAGTTAGTCTTCTATCGAGGTGTACACCCAGATACGTCACTTCGTTTGCTGTTGGAAGTGCGACGTTGTTCAGCGTGACCGGTGGACAATCTTGCCTGTTAAGGGTGAAAGTTACTTGCTTGCATTTTTGTTCGTTTACCTTTATACGCCAGTCGGATAACCACTTTTCCACGTCGACCAGGTAGATGGCTAGCTGAGATGATGCTTTGATTGGGCATCTGGAGCGGCTTAATTGTAAATACTAATTACCAGTACATTTCTTGAACTGTATTATAAAAGCGGCCCTTAATAAAATTACTGCTGGGTTGGCAAGTCGTTTCGACGTAGGCGTGATCGGCTGCTTAGCCTTGTTAGACTCCTCGCGATCTGTTAGGATGCGTTGATAGCTTGTTAAGGTACTTTTCCTTTTTTTTCCGCAATTTCGTCTTTTACAGGTGGCACGTTTAGATCTTTGTGAATGTTGGCGTTTCGAACATACCACGGTGCCCCGGTGATAGTTCTCAATATCTTCGTCTGGGCTCTCTGAACGATATCGATGTTGCTGTTGCTGGCATTTCCCCATAGCTGGCAGCCGTAAGTCCAGATTGGTTTTAGCACTGAGTTGTAGAGCAGCACCTTGAAGTCCAAACTGAGTGGTGAGCGGGAGTTGATAAGCCAATGAAGGCTGTTGGCCTTCAGTTTTAAGTGAGTTCTCTTGGCTTCGATGTGTCGGCGCCAAGTTAGTCTTCTATCGAGGTGTACACCCAGATACGTCACTTCGTTTGCTGTTGGAAGTGCGACGTTGTTCAGCGTGACCGGTGGACAATCTTGCCTGTTAAGGGTGAAAGTTACTTGCTTGCATTTTTGTTCGTTTACCTTTATACGCCAGTCGGATAACCACTTTTCCACGTCGACCAGGTAGATGGCTAGCTGAGATGATGCTTTGATTGGGCATCTGGAGCGGCTGAGAATAGCTGTGTCATCCGCAAATGTTGAAACTGTCATGTTGCTGCTTGTAGGGATGTCTGCTGTGAATAGGACGTATACTGTTGGGCCTAGTACGCTGCCTTGTGGGACACCGGCTTCAATACTGTGTTCGTCGGATATCTCAGTGTTGCACCTCACTACAAACTTCCTGTTGTAGAGGTACGACTCTAGCAATTTATGAGTGATGTTTGGAAGCGTTGTTTTGATTTTGTACATCAGACCGTCCGGCCAAACTCTGTCGAATGCCTGCGAAACATCTAGAAATATC
The DNA here is from genome assembly GCA_018903425.1 of Zaprionus nigranus. Taxonomy (NCBI): domain Eukaryota; kingdom Metazoa; phylum Arthropoda; class Insecta; order Diptera; family Drosophilidae; genus Zaprionus; species Zaprionus nigranus. Next base: position 40,229 of record JAEIGD010000178.1, on the reverse strand, counting down.
GCAGAACAGTATTCCCGTTTTTCAAATGCGTTTCGTATTTCTGATGTTATGCGGTTAACTTGCTCAATAGTTCCGTTTTTTTAAGGAAAGCCAAATTGGTGTGCTGGTATTGTGTTGTGCGTGTTCAGGAATGGAGTAATAGTCAGAGACAGTAGGCATTTTTCGAAGAGTTTCGATAAGCAGGATAGAAGGCTTATGGGTCTGTACGACGATGGAACTGTGTGATCTTTTCCCGGCTTTGGTATCATTATTATTATTGACTTTTTCCATCTTCCTGGAAAGTAGCCAAGTTTGTTAATGGCATTGAAGAGCTGGGTAATGCTGCATACGGCACAGTGGGGCAGCTCAATAATCATCTTAGGGGTAATTAGGTCGCACCCTGCTGATTTTTTTGGGTTCAGATGTTCTTTGATGATTTTTGAGATTTCGTTTGAGCGAAACACAACTGGAGCATGATGAGGCTGGGAGTCGTCTGTTGCGGGCGGAATTTCGAACGTGTTTGTTGCAGAATTCGGTTGGAAGACTTTTTGTAGATGAGTGGCAAATGTGCTGGCTCTATTTTTGTCGCTACGGGCCCAGCCACCTGTGTGGTTTCTAATAGGGACCACTGGTACTGTGGGTGAGCCAAGAGTTGGGTGAGCTTTCCACAGTGAGTTTTTTGTACTGGATGTTGATAATTTTTCGATATAAGTACTTTGGGCAAGCTCTTCTTCTTGCTTTAAAGCTTTTGTAAGTTTGCGTGTGGCGTCTTTTAACTTTTGTTTTGCCGACGGTGATCGTTAGAAACGACAAAGACATTGCTAATGCAATGATAATTCACATGGTCATGGCAAAGGTATGTTATATCCACCCTCGGAATGGAATTTATATTTCCTAGATATTGTATATCTGGATATTCTCCGTTCTTTGGCTAGGCCGCCCTCCCCTTTGATTCTTTTGCGGCTAGCAAAATCAGCCTGTGGGGGGTTCTTTTGGAGAACTTCCTAGCTCTTTTATGAGGGAAGAAACACAAAATAAACTAAAAGAATCTTTGCCACTATGTCTTGGGTCAGAAAATAGAAAGGAGAAAAGAAAAGTAAGAGAACAAAACAAAAAGAAGAAGTGATAGAATTTACGAGAAGAGAAAGCGAGAAAAGAACCACTACCCTTCTACGGGGTGCACTTCGGGGACACTACTGGTGTTGGTGTAGGTCCCGCGTCTTTACCCACCCTACCTATGAGTCCTTTTCGCACTAATTTGAAGAACTCCCTGACCTAACATTACCCTTTCATCAACCTTCAGAAATCATTATTAAATTTGTTTAGATTTCCATATTAAACTTCATATAATTCTTCATTTATTTCTTATAAAATATATACATTTCAAATTCCTAACCGTTTTCATGTTTAATAATAGGTATTCATATGATCCTAATAATTTAATATCTTAATAATGTAATAAAGAAAAGAATAAAATTTTTTCTAAACCTATGCGAATAGCTTATTAATATAAACCTAATATACAAATAAACATTATTCTCAAGATTGCGACGCTAACTAACTATTCGATAAACTCCACAAAAAAACCTATCGATCTAGTCGCATCTCAATGTGTTTACAATTTAGAAGACGCAATTATCGCATTTAATTTTCGTAACGCAAATATTCGCGCTGCGCAAGCTAAATTTTATCGGGTGTGAGTTTGTGTGTAGTGCCAGTGGATATCCAGTTCATACTGACATAACAGATAAGTACCTACACAATTTAATCATAATCAGGAAAAGGTCTTAATATGCCATGATCAGTGCCATGCAAACAGCTGTTTTGTGTTTACTCTTGTTGTTTTGATTTGTGGTATCAACAATAAAAATGTTTATTGCTTGCTTAGTTTTCTGTAGTTTTCTTTTTATATATATATATGTTTATTTTTTGTATTATTTTTTTTTTGTTTGAATGTTGTGCAATTTCCTCGTAAATGGTGTAGTAATAAATATAAAACAAGTGTACACTTACCCCCAGTTCTCCGTTGGGCCCAATAGATCGTTGGTTGCTAAATGTGTGTTTAAAATTTATCTTATTTTATAAACTTACATACACCAGAGGCAGAAAATAAAGCAAGATTCGAAAAATTAACAAAAAAATATGGCAACTAAGACAGTTTTCCCTTCCCTAGTATGACATTAACGCACTATTCTAATTTAATTTGCCTAGTCTAACACCACACTGATTTATTTTACTCTTTCGGAATTTAGTTAATCGCCGCAAAAATACCAAGTATAACTCTCAAATAGTTGCTGCCAAATTGTAGCCAGAACTGCAATTGGAACGATCGCCAAACTGTTGCAAAACTCCCGCAAGTGGCACACTGCCGTAAGCTGCTGTGAAACTGCCGTAAGCTGCACACTGCCGTAAGCTGCTGCAATGGTGAGTTTTCTTTGCTTCGATTCTTTGTTTTTTGTTCTAACTGATTTTCTTTTTGCTTTTTTTTTTTGTGGAAATGGATTTCCCTGTCAAACAGATTGTCTTTGCCTGGGCCTTCGGTGTATATAATTATGTCTGGTATTTTCTTTGTTTTTTTTTTATATATGGTGAATTTTTGTCCTCATCGCTCTTCTGTTTTTTCTTTCCAGAGTTCGCAGATCATGCCCCGTTTCAGAACTCCGCGCCCTCTAGCACTAGGCTGCTAGCGCGCCAACGCTGCTTTGCCCGAAATGCTGTTGCAGGTAAATTGACACTGCGCCTCGGGCTGTATGGGAAAACTGCCCAACCAGGTAATTAGTATCCAGAATATAATAAAAATTTTTGCTGTTCAACTTACTTCAAAAAATTTTTATTTTCTTGGTCACTAACACTTTTTCCGTTTTCTTTCCTCTTTTTTTTTTTTGTTACACAGGCACCCAGTCGTCGCGGAGGAGAATGTATGACTGCGATGATTTAGCAAAATCTAGTAAATCGCCATACTTATTCTCCTCCTTGCCCCCTTTCTTTTCTCTTTTCGGACAAGTTACAACACTGACGAGACAACATTAAGGATACCTCATACTTCTATCATAATCCCCGTAAGTATGCAAAGTTGCATTAATTATTTTACTAATTAATGATTTTTTTCTTACAGATTCCTCACACTTAGCTTTAATTTAATTTAATATATTTTAAGAAACTTTAGTTTTAATATTTATTTATAATGTTAATGTATTAATTATAAGACTCTGTCCGTTCATCACAACCACTGTTTAGTTCGTAGGCGTCCGTAGGGAACTAAACAGAAGTGTGTAGGTTCTCCTTTAATTATGGCCGTATGTCCTTCGCGTGATATGTTCCCACTAATTTTCCCTGTAGGTCCTCTAGAATGTAGTAGGAATTTCCTTGCTTTTCACGGACTCTTGACTTTATGAACAGAGGTGCTAGCTTGGCATTCACTCCTTTTTCAAAAGAGCTTTGTAGGAAATTCTCCTAAACACTTCCTGTCCCACTTTAAAATTTACCTCTTTTGTTCGCAAATTGTATTTCTCGGCTTGCTGTTCATAAGCAATTTTCATATTTGCTTTTAGCTGCTTTCGCAGCAGCTGCAGTTGATCCTCATTACGGAAGCCACCTACATTCTCCTCCAGCAACCCTAAATTCCTCAAGAGCTTATACTGCGAACCATGGGTAATCATATTGAATCCATATAACGCTTGATATGGAGCACATTTTAGACTCTGGTGCACACTATTTCGCAACGCACAGCTGATTGCTGGAATATGCTCATCCCATGCACTTTGGTCTTTTTCCAAATAAGCCCTAATTGCCGCTATTATTGATCGGTTAACTCTTTCCGATGCATTCGATTGTGGCGAGTACACTGCCGTATATTGGTGTTTTACCCCAAAGGCTGTAAGGAAAGCATTAAAGTCGTGTGCTTTGAATTGCGACCCATTATCGCTAATTAGCAATTCAGGCACTCCATAGGCGAAAAAGATTTGGTTCTGTACCAACTCCATGATTGCCTTTGCTGTGAATTTTTTTAGTGGCCACAGCCAATGAAATTTGGAAAAGTGGTCGAGGACTATCAGCAGGCCAATATGTCCTTGTTTGCTCCTCGGATAGGGTCCTAATAAGTCAATATAGAGCCTCTGAAAAGGTCTAGAAGATTCGGCTTGTTGACCCATTGGAGGTTTTAAAGTAGTGTTTGGAGCTTTTGTGCTTTTGCATACTTCGCATAGCCGAACATACTCCCTTACTTGTGTCACCATCCCTGGCCAATAATAGCTTCGCCGAATTTGTTCTAATGTTTTCCCTGTGCCGCCATGGGCGCATATTACAGCGTCATGGGCTCGCTTTATTACAGAGTTGGTCAAACTCTGGGGAATCCAGAGTTTCCAACCATTTCTGCTGCCTTCCGAGTCCCCATGGTCATGTTCCGTTCTGATATATAAGTGTTTGCCTATAATATTGCAATCTGGATATGCTTCGGGATCCTCTCCTATTTTCTCCTTCACAACCCTATAGGCTTCTTCATCAAAGCTGGAGGATTCCAGGTCAACTTCTGGCCCATAGTTTTCGATGGCTGCCACTTCATCATTAAACATTCGTGACAGCGCATCTGGCACAACATGTTCCTTCCCTTTTCGGTGGCTAATGTTAAATTTATGTCCCTGTAAATTCATCGCCCATCTCGCTAAGCGCCCTTTTAAGTTTGATTGCCTCATCAGCCACGACAAGCTAGAGTGGTCAGTCACTACTTCGAATTCCTGTAATTCGAGGTAACATCGGAATCGTTCAATGCCCAAGATGACTGCCAAACACTCTCTTTCTGTCACGCTGTAATTTCTTTGTGCCGAATTAAGTTTTTTTCGACATATACGCTACTGGTCTCTCTTCGTTCAAGTCATTCATTTGCACCAGCACCGCGCCCACACCATAGTCGCTGGCATCGCAATGCAAAATAAAATTTCCGATTAAAATCGGGATTTTGCAAGACTGGGGCCGAAGTAAGAGCGCTTTTGAGCTGATCAAACGCAGTTTGTGCTTCTTCAGTCCAGCAAAACTTTTTCTTGCCTGAGAGCAAATTTGTAATCGGAGTGGTTAATTCGGCGAAGTTAGCTATAAATCGTCTATACCAACCCGCTAGGCCCAAAAATCCTCTAACTTGTTTTATAGATTTCGGCGCAGGCCAATTGACGATCGATTCAATTTTTCCAGGATCTGTTGCAATGCCTCCTTTTCCGATAATGAACCCTAGATATTTCACTTCGGTCACACAAAAACTGCTCTTTTCAATATTCAAGGTTAAATTCGCTTTTCTAAATTGATCAGCCAGGCGCAGCAGTATTCGTTAGATGTGCGTCGAAATCTGCCGATACGACACAGAGATCGTCTAAGTATCCAAAGCAACAGTATTTCAATTCGGGAGGAATCACCTCGTCCATGAGACGGCTCATCGTTTGAGGAGCGTTGCACAGCCCGAAAGGCATTACCCGAAATTGGTATAATGGCCTCCCGGGTACTGTGAACGCTGTTATCGGTCGAGATGCGTCCGATAATGGCACTTGCCAATAAGCATCTTTCAGATCAATTTTGCTAATCAGATTGGCTTGCGGTAATCGTGCGAATATGCCTTCGATGCTCGGTAAAGGATATGCATCCTTTTTTGGTGCAATCATTCACCTTACGAGCATCCAGACATAAACGTAGTTTCCCTGGCTTCACTACCAGACGCATTGGCGAGCTCCATGCGCTACTGGATTTTTCAATGACTCCTAATTCGATCATACGATCAATCTCCTCAAACATCAGCTTCTCGACAGCCGGAGATACCGGATAAAATCGTTGTTTTATTGGAGTGGCGTCTCCAACTTCGATTTTGTGTTCAAGAAGTGATGTTTTCTCAAGACCCTGGTTAGCAAATGATGGAAATAAAGATTTCACGGCTTCTAATTGCTGTTTTTGTCGCGAATCTAGTGGGTAAGCGTTTGTATCTGCTTCTTCCTCTTTAGAATCCTCCAACTCTAACGAGGAGATCAATCCTGGGGCCAAATTGAATTCTCTCCAAAAATCGATGCCTAGAATGAGATTTTTTCTCAATTGACGGAATTACAAAGAGTTTTAAAAGTGTCTCTTTGTCCTTATATGTCACAAGCGCTGAGAGAAAACCTAGCACTTCGTGCGATCTGCCATCTGCCGTTTTTACTTTGGAATTGATTTTTTTGAATTCTGCCCTTTTTTCCCAATCGTTTTGCGCCAAAGTCGACCCCACGCAACTAATATTTGCCCCTGTGTCCAATAACCCTTCTTCGGTTACTCCTAAAAAGGAAACCTTAGCGTAAAAACGCCCATCGCTTTCTCTATTTATTATTGAGGACACCAGTAGTCGTTTAATCAACCTTACGGCTTTCCAAAATTTTCGCAAGCGCTGCGTAGATCGTTTTGGCTTAGTACCCGCATCATTTCCAAATATTCTTTCCCTAACTTTTTCATAATTTGCGAGCCTTGCTTCATAAGGTTGTGTATGCAGGCTTAATGTATTTTTATTTTGAGCACATTTTTCTAATGACATGTCCGGTAAAAGCATAGCTCTGGTCAGATTTTCTGAGCTAGCCGGTAAATCAGGTAAATTGGGACTTAGTGTTGCTTCGGGGCCGTTCGTGTCTGACTCACGAATGGTCCCTTGGCTTTTTCCGCTCTCTTTGCCAAACAGTTGGAGCATTGCGGCTTGTAAATGTTCTTTGCCCCGCAACCATAGCAGAAAACTTTGCGATTTTCCAAACACATATCCCAACCATGACCCTCACCGTCACAATTCCAACATCGATAAATTTTTATCGGTGCTTGGATTGCGTCGACATCGCCCAAATTAGGATCTGTGTCTTGTGCACCATTTTCATCTTCCAAAGCTGCCACGTTTCTTCGGCTGACCACCGGATTAGGTGCTGGCTTTGGGAACCGCCGAGTCGCGACTTCACCTAGCAAATTTTCGCGCATTTGCACCAGCTTTCGCAAGTGTGCAATCGAACGAATTTGCACATAAAGCAATTCGTGTCGTATCTCGGGCAGTAAATTCCTTGTCAACATCTCAATGAGCTGCTGCTCTGGAATGGATGTTGACATTCGAGAAGCTAGGAGCATGACATCGTCATAAAATACCTCAAATGTCTCCCCTGTTTTTGTTTGCGTGCTCTAATCTCTTCTAATATGTCGGTGTCGTTTCGGTAGTCTGTGTATTGCTCTTTTAAAGCCGCTCCAAACTCCCTCCAATTTATTTGAGGATTTTCTTTGCGATACCTCCAATACCACTCTCTAGCTTTCCCCACTAGTAAAATATGTAGATTTTTGCAGACTGAATCAATATCGTTGTTCAGACAGTCTTTGGTTAACGTGGCTACTCGATATAGGAATTCTTCTACGGTGACTCCTTTTGCCGACCCATCAAACTTGAGATTCCAGCTATGGATGAGCTGAGTAATCTTCTCCGGGTTTATTGTCGTGCTGTACCGAGAGCTACTTGACTGCTGACTCGACTCGTTAAAAATCAGGTTTTGTCGGCTCACTTCGGGCGAAACTTGCCTGAGGCTGAGGTTGGCTAATTGTCTGGCCACAATACTTTCTAGTTGCGCCCCTAGACGCTCATAATCGATGTTTGGAGACGATGTTCGATTTGCTCTAGTATTTGAGATTCCCCCCGCCGTGTTTGCCTAACTTCTGCAGTTTACTGCGCCCCGTTTCGGTCTTCCGGGGCCTTTAACATTTCTGGGTTGTTGGTTACCCTCTACCGATTCTCCCACTTGAGGCATTTTTTTATACCTCGTGTTGTGAGGATGTGTTTTGGGCACAGCTCCCTCGTTTTGAGCCTCTAGCACCATTTGTTGTTGCCTCGCAGCGGCCGAGGTCGATGGTTCTAACCCCAAATTCATATCTGTACTTTGTGATAACTCTGACCTAGGTAGGTCTTTAAATCCGTTACTTGTAGCGTTTTCTGGCTCGTTTGACAGACTTTAAACTGTCTTACCCAGTCAGACATGCAAGCTTCATGGAAGCTGTGCTGACATGGTGTAATTAACACTCTTTCTGCTGAGCCGGATTCCCATAATGGCTCTACGCAAATTTCGCATTTTAACACTTGACGGTTTGCATTTTCTGCGGCCAAGTTTTCTGTGCTACGTATTGTTGTCATTTTTTTAGTCTTTATTATTGATTCGTTTTTTTTTCAAATTTATTTATTTTTTTATAATTGTTTAAGTTATAATTTGTTTTTTTTTTTTTTCATTAAATTGATTTCTTCCAGTTGACTCTAGGGTAACGAAGGTTGTGTGCTTTACCCCGCAGTTGAGATAGTGGTGAAGAAGTTAAGAAAGAGAAAGAAATATAGTGAAAAGAAAAACAGTCAAGTCTCAAGAGTCGCTTATATACTGAGGATAATATTTTGCTATGCCAAATATTATATTTCCAAGAATCCATTTTCTGTCAACGCTTTTCCCTTGCCTTGCTGTATTTTGTTTCTATTATTATTTTATGCCGAGTCTTAGTTTCAGTGGTCGATGTTTAGGACTTGCCTAAATTCGATTTCCAACTGCTATTACTCGCAATATTAATTTTAATCTAGAGGCTTTCAGTAGCTACTACGCATTTTATCGTTTATAATTTTTGACACTTTCTTCGCATCATGCGTTTTTACGCTGCCTTGCCCCACGTTTTGGGCGCCACTTTGTTATATCCACCCTCGGAATGGAATTTATATTTCCTAGATATTGTATATCTGGATATTCTCCGTTCTTTGGCTAGGCCGCCCTCCCCTTTGATTCTTTTGCGGCTAGCAAAATCAGCCTGTGGGGGGTTCTTTTGGAGAACTTCCTAGCTCTTTTATGAGGGAAGAAACACAAAATAAACTAAAAGAATCTTTGCCACTATGTCTTGGGTCAGAAAATAGAAAGGAGAAAAGAAAAGTAAGAGAACAAAACAAAAAGAAGAAGTGATAGAATTTACGAGAAGAGAAAGCGAGAAAAGAACCACTACCCTTCTACGGGGTGCACTTCGGGGACACTACTGGTGTTGGTGTAGGTCCCGCGTCTTTACCCACCCTACCTATGAGTCCTTTTCGCACTAATTTGAAGAACTCCCTGACCTAACATTACCCTTTCATCAACCTTCAGAAATCATTATTAAATTTGTTTAGATTTCCATATTAAACTTCATATAATTCTTCATTTATTTCTTATAAAATATATACATTTCAAATTCCTAACCGTTTTCATGTTTAATAATAGGTATTCATATGATCCTAATAATTTAATATCTTAATAATGTAATAAAGAAAAGAATAAAATTTTTTTCTAAACCTATGCGAATAGCTTATTAATATAAACCTAATATACAAATAAACATTATTCTCAAGATTGCGACGCTAACTAACTATTCGATAAACTCCACAAAAAAACCTATCGATCTAGTCGCATCTCAATGTGTTTACAATTTAGAAGACGCAATTATCGCATTTAATTTTCGTAACGCAAATATTCGCGCTGCGCAAGCTAAATTTTATCGGGTGTGAGTTTGTGTGTAGTGCCAGTGGATATCCAGTTCATACTGACATAACAGATAAGTACCTACACAATTTAATCATAATCAGGAAAAGGTCTTAATATGCCATGATCAGTGCCATGCAAACAGCTGTTTTGTGTTTACTCTTGTTGTTTTGATTTGTGGTATCAACAATAAAAATGTTTATTGCTTGCTTAGTTTTCTGTAGTTTTCTTTTTATATATATATATGTTTATTTTTGTATTATTTTTTTTTTTGTTTGAATGTTGTGCAATTTCCTCGTAAATGGTGTAGTAATAAATATAAAACAAGTGTACACTTACCCCCAGTTCTCCGTTGGGCCCAATAGATCGTTGGTTGCTAAATGTGTGTTTAAAATTTATCTTATTTTATAAACTTACATACACCAGAGGCAGAAAATAAAGCAAGATTCGAAAAATTAACAAAAAAATATGGCAACTAAGACAGTTTTCCCTTCCCTAGTATGACATTAACGCACTATTCTAATTTAATTTGCCTAGTCTAACACCACACTGATTTATTTTACTCTTTCGGAATTTAGTTAATCGCCGCAAAAATACCAAGTATAACTCTCAAATAGTTGCTGCCAAATTGTAGCCAGAACTGCAATTGGAACGATCGCCAAACTGTTGCAAAACTCCCGCAAGTGGCACACTGCCGTAAGCTGCTGTGAAACTGCCGTAAGCTGCACACTGCCGTAAGCTGCTGCAATGGTGAGTTTTCTTTGCTTCGATTCTTTGTGTTTTGTTCTAACTGATTTTCTTTTTGCTTTTTTTTTTTGTGAAATGGATTTCCCTGTCAAACAGATTGTCTTTGCCTGGGCCTTCGGTGTATATAATTATGTCTGGTATTTTCTTTGTTTTTTTTATATATGGTGAATTTTTGTCCTCATCGCTCTTCTGTTTTTTCTTTCCAGAGTTCGCAGATCATGCCCCGTTTCAGAACTCCCGCGCCCTCTAGCACTAGGCTGCTAGCGCGCCAACGCTGCTTTGCCCGAAATGCTGTTGCAGGTAAATTGACACTGCGCCTCGGGCTGTATGGGAAAAACTGCCCAACCAGGTAATTAGTATCCAGAATATAATAAAAATTTTTGCTGTTCAACTTACTTCAAAAATTTTTATTTTCTTGGTCACTAACACTTTTTCCGTTTTCTTTCCTCTTTTTTTCTTTGTTATACAGGCACCCAGTCGTCGCGGAGGAGAATGTATGACTGCGATGATCTAGCAAAATCTAGTAAATCGCCATACTTATTCTCCTCCTTGCCCCCTTTCTTTTCTCTTTCGGACAAGTTACAACACTGACGAGACAACATTAAGGATACCTCATACTTTTATCATAATCCCCGTAAGTATGCAAAGTTGCATTAATTATTTTACTAATTAATGATTTTTTTCTTACAGATTCCTCACACTTAGCTTTAATTTAATTTAATATATTTTAAGAAACTTTAGTTTTAATATTTATTTATAATGTTAATGTATTAATTATAAGACTCTGTCCGTTCATCACAGGTAGACCATGTTACCAAATCTCGTTTTGAAGAGCAGCTTGACTATGATATGCTTCCATCTTAGGAAGATTGTGCTAGACAATTGAATAAAAGATATCAGTATCTGTCAGCAGAAGAGTCAACTCGGGACAAAACAAGTTCGCGAGTTGACGCTAAGAAGCCCCATGAGTCTAAATCGTCCTTTGCTTGTGCTGATGGAGGGCGTTCATCATCGTCTGTGTGCGTCTTCTGCAAGTCAGAAATGCACAATCTTGATACGTGTCCTTCGTTTGCTGCTATATCAGTTATGCAACGTTTTGAATTCGTCAAAACACAAAAAGTTGTGCCTAAATTGTTTGATTGTGGGTCATGTGGTGTCAAAATGTAAGGCATCAAAATGTCGAATTTGTTCGAAGCCTCACCATGTGTTGCTTCACAGGTATACTACTCCTGCTCAAGGTGAGGTATCCAGTCTTCAAGCGACTATGTCAGATTTGTATTCAGGGCATGTATCAAACAATGAACAAATTGTTCTCGCACCAGCTGTCGTTAATGTTAAAGAGAGATTTGGTCAGTTGCATCCTGCACGGGCCTTACTTGATAGTGCCTCCCAAATCAATTTGATGTCTGAGAGCATGGCCCAGATATTACGGCTCAAGCGGGAGCCAACATCTTTAGCTATCTCGATGGTTGGCGGTGCAACAATAGATAGCAAAAATAAGATATGTGCCTCTGTTCAGTCGCGCATAAACACTCACAATTTTTTCGGCTGAATGTTGGGTATTGAAATCCATTTCGACAACACAGCCTGGACATTCCATAGGTATTTCAAATTGGAAAATACCCAAAAATATAAAACTGGCAGACCCAGAATTTAATAGACCAGCTAAGGTGGACATTCTTTTGGGAGATTAGGTTCTTTTAGAAATTAGGTTCTGAACTTCCTATAATGCAAAAAACGCTGCTAGGATGGATAGTAGCAGGCAAATGTACTGGGCAAGTACCTAGGCATGAGTTCAGTGGGTGTTTAATGGCCCAAACTAATTGTTCTCTCGATTCGTTAGTTAACCGTTTCTGGGAATTGGATCAATCTCCATTCGAATCGAAGGCTGTTCGCCAAACAGCTGAACAACAGGCTTGTGAACTGTTCTTCGAGAAAACTGTAAAGCAGTTATATTCTGGTCGTTTTCAAGTGGATCTCCCTTTCAAGACCGATCTAAAAGTTCTTGGCCTGTCCTTTCAAACTGCTGAAAGGCGTTTTTTGCAACTTGAGCGTAAAATATCAAAGGATGCAGTTCTTAAAACTATGTACCATGACTTCATGAAAGAGTATTTAGAATTGGAACACATGTCCATTTTGAAGTCAACTCCTCTAGAACAGCATTATTATATTCCTCATCAACGCGTTCTTAGGCCTGAAAGTTCCTCCACCAAGCTTCGTGTAGTTTTCGACGCTTCTAGTAAGACGTCAGCAGCTGTTTCACTTAACGAAACACTGATGGTGGGGCCGACAATTCAGAGGGAGCTATATTCAATCCTTATTCATTTTCGGTTGAGTAAGTATGCCGTAACTGCTGATATTCCAAAAATGTATAGGCAGATAAATGTCTCTGAAAAAGACAGAAATTTGCAAACTTATTCTGTGGAGAGAAAATACTTCACAAAATATTAAATACTAAATCAGTCCAAAATACCTGATTTAAAAGTCTTTGACAAATATGTGTACAACAGGACTCAATTCGAATCTGGCGACCCGAGTCAAGAAGATTTTTCATGGAATCTTTGGGTACCCTCTGGCTTAGTGGAAGATGTACTTAATCAAGCACATAATAAGCCGAGTTCTGCACACTGTGGAATGAGTAAGACTGTTGACAAAATAAACATTTCTATTGGCCGCGTATGGTCAGCGAAATTCGGCAATACATATCAGAATGTGATGTCTGTAGAACTACCAAGAGTCCTAAACAAACACAGTCCTAAAACCACCGATGGGCAGACCACTCACTTCGGAACGACCTTATCAGAAATTGAACATTGCCTTTTTAGGACCTTATCCGCCTTCCTCAAAATCATATTCTAAGAGTTGTAATTTCCAACGAACCAGCTTTGAGTTCGGTTCTTTGAAACTCATCAGCCACGTAAGTGGCTTGTGATCTGTAACTATTTTGAATTTTTGTCCGTATAAGTAAGGTCTATAATACTTTGTAGCCCAAATGATAGACAACATTTCTTTTTCTACTGTAGAATAGTTTAATTCTGTATCTGAAAGCGTCCGACTAGCAAAAGATACTGGTTTATCTTTTCCTAATGTGCCTTGTGACAATACTGCACCTATTGCGACGTTGCTAGCGTCAGTGGTCAAAATAAACTGTTTGGAAAAATCTGGATACTGTAGTATCGGATCGTTACACAAAAGCATTTTACAATTCTCGAATGTGTCTTTATATTCGCTATCTATCTTTATGGTTTTTTGTTTCCCTTTTAATTGTGTAGTTAGAGGTTTCGTAATTCTAGCGAAATCCCTAATAAACTTTCGATAATAACCTAAAAGTCCTAGAAACGATTTTATTTCTTTCTGTGGTATGGGGAATTTCTTTATAGTCTCTATTTTTTTTGGGTTTGGCTTAATTCCGTCCGCTGTTACAATATGTCCGAGGTACTCGATTTCCTTTTTAAGGAATTCTGATTTGTCCATTTGTAATTTTAAATTTACCTGTGACAGTTTATCGAAGACCGACTTTTGGTGCCCTATGTGTTGTTGAAGGGATGCTGAAAATATGACGATATCGTCAAGATAAACTAGGCAACATTCGCCAATTAACTCTTTCAGTACGTTATCCATGACTCTCTGGAAGGTTGCCGGGGCATTTGTTAATCCGAACGGCATTCTTGTAAACTCATAGTGGCCACCTACTGCTGTGAAGCCGATCTTTGCCCTATCTTTCTTGGCCATTTCAATTTGGTGATCGCCACTTGCTAGATCAAGTGCTGAGGAATATTTGGCCCGGCCTATTTTATCCAGCACATCGTTAATGGCCGGCATAGGATATTTATCTTTTACCGTTTTGTCGTTAAGTTTCCTGAAATCTACTACCATTCTCCATTTGGGTTGGCCCGAAGCGTCTATCTTCTTGGGGACCAACCACACTGGGGCACTCCAAGGGGAATGGCTATTGCGAATGATATCTTGTTCTAAAAGTTTCTGAATCTGTTTACTAATTTCTATTTTCTCGCATTGAGCGTATTTAAATGGTCTTGAATAAATTGGGATTTCGTCTGTCGTGGGGATAAAATGTTTAATTTGGTTCGAGAATGATAGTCTGTCCGTTTCTTTGTGAAAAATCTTTGGGAATTGGCAAAGTAATTTTTTCAATTCAACTTCCTCTTCCTTATTTAAATGTTCGATGCGTAATTGGTTAGAATCTATCTTATTATTTGTTTGATCGTCCGTTATTAGCGTAGTCACGTTAACTTCTACAAATTCTTCGTTTTTCCATTCTTCTACTGTCAATGGTGAATCTAAGTAAATCTTCTGTTCTTTGTCTGAATAGTTGACTACTTCCATGTAACTAACTTATCTTTTGATTTATATAATCCTTCTGTCACTAACACATTTTTACATATTTCAACTTCTTTACAATTAAATTCCACTTCTTTTATGTTAACTGGAAGAGCTACCACTGTTTTTGCTTGTGGCTCTATCAGATAAACTTGCGAGTCTTATTCTGTTTTAATATAATTGGTATTTGAGCGGACTCGGTGCGTAACACCAGGTTTTTTAAATCAATATTTGCTTTAAGTTGTGACAATAAATCTATGACTAGTAGACATCAAATTAGTCATGAAATTTGAATAACAGAAATGTAAATGTTATATTTGTCTTAAATTCTTTAAAGCCTTTGAATTCTGCTTTTTCCTTTAATGTGTGTCGTTCAGAACTGTTTTGATTTTAAAATCTGTTTTTAATCTAATTCTATTAGTGCTCGTGGTGAATTTGGGGTCTAAGAATGAATGGGTAGCCCCTGTGTCTAGTAAAAATTTTAGTTGTCTTCCAAACGGAGAGTCTATTGTTACATATGGAAGAGTCGAACCATGTTTGTGTCTGTCTATATATCCCGTCTGTCTTCCGAGGCTAATTCTTTAAAATTTTGTTGGGTGTCCTGTGTCTGCTTATAGTTTTGACTTTGTCCGTTGATGTTATACGATTGCCCCGAACGGTTAGAGGAGCTCATTTGTGTCCGTCCGCTCGTATAGTCTGGTCTTTCTGGCTTGGCCATTATTGCCCGTGTATTTGATTGGTTATTTCTGTTATAATTGTTTGTCCTAGTACTATTGTTGGAACTATACTGTTGTGGAGCCCGATTGGGTCCAAAACGGTTATTAAAGTTTCTATTTCCATTGTTGCTAGTCGATGCTTGAACTACTTGACCCTGATCTGTGTTATTTGTCCTTTCCCCTGTCCTGGTCCTTTCTGATCGAATTGTTTTCTTTTCCTTTCCTGGAAATACAATTCTCTTTCTTTTAGTGCCTCTTCATAGGCTTCGGTCAGGGTCTTGGGTCTTAGGGCCCTTATAAAGGCGCCTAGCGGTCCCCTTACTCCCGTTATAAATACGTCTAAACATAACTTTGTGTATGATTCTTTATTTGCCTTAACTACTGATTGATCCCTTCCTTTCGTCTCTATGACATTAAACAATGCCAGTTTAACTTCTGAAATCTGTTCGTATAGTCTAGTTAACGAAAGATCTTTCATCTTAATTAGATGAATTTCCTGTAACAAGGAAGATTCTTCTTGTTTGTCCGTAAAGTTAGCGCGAAGTGTCTCTCTAATAGTTTCCCAATTAAGAGGGATTCCCTCTGCAATTAAGAATTCGTTTGCCCGTCCTTCTATCTTATTCCTAATAGTTCTCATTAAAAGATGTCCATAAGGAGTTTGATCTGCTCCCCTGATCATCATCAAAATTTCTTCGATGTTTGTAATGAAGTCGTTAAGGGTCTTAAAATTTCCGTCATAAGTTGGTAGAAATCTAATTGCGTCCGGAATCCGTAAGGTGTTAAATATGTCATTGGGGCTGGTGTTTACCGCTGGTGGCGGCGTTTGGAGTGCCGATGTTGGCGGAGCGTTAGAAGTCATTATTGTCGGGACTGTTTCTCTCCCTAAGAGAAAATTTTCTTCAATGGATTCCAAAGACCTTGATGCTAATCCTTTTCTTTGAGCTCTACTTCTACTTCTGGTGTTCGGAAACAACCTGTTAATATTCGACATGAACTCTCTCTATACAACTCTACTTCTATCGGGCCTATTTAGTATTTCGATTATGTCAGTGAATTTCTAATTACTCTTCTCTTGCTAATCTGCACAATGTGTGTTGGTGTGTTATTATCTTAATTTTTAATGTATGTTGATAACTTAGTTTCTACTGTGTGTTGTTGTCTTAGTTTCTAATGTGTGTGTGTATTAATGTTATTCTTAGTTTCTAGTGTGTGTTGTTTTCTTAGTTTCTAATGTTTGTGTGTATTACTATTATTCTTATTAACTTATTCTATTTCGCGTGTCTCGTTAATGTTGTGTTGTGGTGTTGTTGATGGTGTCTTTTAAAATTTCCTGTAATGAAGGATTTTTTAGTTTTGGTGTATATGGGTAAACTTATGAATCTAGTGCAATCGGTAGTTATTGTTTTTGTTTTGTATTTGTTAATTTTCTATTACTTTAAGTGGGCTTCATAATCAGCTTGCGTCCCGTTAAACAAGGAACTCGGGTATATTCAAAAACAACATGCAGCTTTGCGCCCTGCAACTCTGCATGTTATGGAAATTAAACCATTTCCCGTTCTCGTCATTCAAGTGGTGCCTCTGCAGATTAAGCCTTACTTATTTCTTCTTGATTTATCTCGCTTATCTCACTTATTTGCGGAAGCCTTATTGCTTTTCCATTCTCTTGAAGAACTCCAGAACACCTTATCGTGTCGCCTTATTGCGTAAGCGTTTTCGCTTTTTGAATCTGGGTATTCGTATGTACATCACATGCATACATCACTAAACCGAAGTCACTATGGACTTCTGCTGCCACGTACTCGCTTGCTAAAAAAAAATATATGCAATCCGATACGTGGCTGCGGCCGTCAAGTGCGGCCACCGAGTTTTCGCTGACGATGCATTGTGATTTTCGTACTGAGATTGGTTGTGTGTAACTTTTTGCATTATAATTTAATTAAATTTTTTTTTTTGTTTAATTCATTTATTTGTTAGTGTTTTAATTTCCCTACTACCGTTGCTATCTTACATGAGTACAAAAATACAAACGCTACAGTCAGGAGCTGACTGTATAAGGCCATGGATTATCATAGTATACCGTAAATTTCATTACAGTTGTTTCTTCTTGATTTTAATTTTTTTGACTGTAACTTTTCTTTTAGTTTATTAGAATAAAAAAATAAAAAAACAAAATAAGAAATAATTAATAAACGAAAATTCGCACCCGCCTCAACCGGGAGTTGAACGCACGCACTCTCGCGCAGCCGTCCGCCACTCTAACCACTCGGCCATTGCCTCATTTCTTCGCGCATCGGCAAAGCTGCATTGTGAACCAATTCTGTTCCCATACAATGCAAATAAAAAGTTTAATAAAATGCTGTGTGTCTGACGCTAGATTTGAACTTCGGTATGCTTGCGTAAATTAGGTCTGCCTAATTATTATATACATGTATGTTCAAAGTGAGTTTAATTCGTATCATATCTCACTTATTTATAGTCCGATTTTAATGAAATTTTCACATAACGCCCGTGGCAAGGTATTTGTCATGTATGATATATAACTTTGGTTGTTGAGTTAATATTGTAGGTTTTAAGTAGTTATTTCTGATTTACAGAGGCGGGAAGGGGCGTGTCCAAATTTTAAAAAAACTTTGAGACACTGCAATATATATGTATGTTGTCACAAAATTTGATGACTCTAGCTCTTATAGTTTCTGAGATCCAGGTGTTCATACAGACAGACGGACAGACGGACAGACGGACAGACGGACAGACGGACAGACGGACAGACAGACATGGCTCAATCGACTCGGCTACTGATACTGATTCAGAATATATATAGTTTATGGGGTCGGAGATGCCTCCTTCTGCCTGTTACGCACATTTCCGTTCCGACAAACACAATAGACCATGAATTTTTTTAAAATCCATGGCCTAAAAAAGTGCGGGAGTCCACTGCATGGTTCTTTAAGTCCGGCTGCGTCAGTTATGGTTCCAACGGGGTTCCAGTATCGTCTGTCGGAGAGGAGATTTTCAGGAGGGGGTCTTCTTCCTCACGAACGCAATGGAGGTTCCTTAACCCTTTTTTTTTGGCCTTTTAATTTATTTGGAGAATGAACTCTTTCACAATAACACGTGTGTTCTTTTCAGATGGTACAATAAGACTGATTTTATTCTGTTGTTCAACATTATATGATGGGTACATAGGTTTTGGATTCTTAGAACTACAATGTTGCAATAATGCCCAGTCGGCATTTGTCCCTTTCCTGTTTATGTTTACAAATGGGACAATGTACTCTTGGTTCCAGATTGAACCGTAGTTGTTTATATTTATATATGTATGTATATAAGTATGCGTTTGAGGTTTCTTATAAGTTACGATCTAAATGTCAAGTATGCACTTGAGTTACTTCTTATGATCTAAATCCTAATATGTCAAGTATGCCCTTGAGTTACTTTGTTACGATCTGTTGTTCCCCCGCTTCGGCTTAGGAGGGGGTACAATGCTGATCGGGGGAAGGGTGCATGTCGTAACTCCCGCGGTACTATTCCCAAATCTAAGATGACTAATAGATAAAATACTCGTGGTAGATTAGATAATGTTTTCGCAGAACCAACACAAATAAACTCAAACTTGTCTCTTAAAACTCCTGTAGATATTGCAAACTTTGTGCAATCTACAATTAGTGCACATCAAGCAACGATGGTCGGAAATCTAACATCTTATTTTAATAAATCAATTGAGAGGACCATACAACAGACCATACATGTTAAAAATTAATCAAAGAACAGACTTAAGACCACCAGACATATTCAACGATAATAATCAAGCATGTAGAAACAACGATAATTCTCAAAAGAACCAGTCAGTTTTACCTGGAGTATCACCAAGAAATTGCGTTCTAAATGGAAGTGTAAATTCCCGTGTATCTCCACAAAAAGTCCCAAATATTTTACAAAGTTGGCAAATCAAGTTTGCTGGCTCTGTAGGAGAATGGAAGAGTTCATTTATTGAGTTCGTGCTTTAACTAGGCAGAATCTGAACAACGACTATGAATTACTTTGTGACCACGTATACTTGTTAAATTTCCGGAATAGCCAACGATTGGTACTGAAAATTTCACCGTTCCCACACCAATTTCACTTGGAACACCTTTTGCGAAGAATTTAGGAAAAGATTTGAAGAAGTGGAAACAGATTATGATATATGGAAGCAAAATAAGAAAACGCCGCCAAGGTGAAAATAAGCTTTTCGATGATTACCAATATGTCATAGAAGATCTCGTTGCCAGAAGTCAGAAGTCCCCATCCGAAGGTGAGCTAGTTGAATTGTTGATTCGGAAGGCTAAACCAAATTTTCAACTTGAATTACTTCATTTAAATATTCCGAATCGTTCACGGCTCAGATAAGCAATTCGAAAACATGAACAATTTTATTCTAATTTGAAATTCTTTAAACCAAGAGCTATACGTCCTTAGATTTCCGGAGATTAATTGTTCTGAAGATAACGAGGACCAACCTATTTTTGAAGAAACAACAGATGCAGTCACAGTAATTCAGCGTTGTTCAACTCCTTTAATACCAACATGTTGAAATTGTGACACCAAGGGTCACAAATTTTTCGATTGTGTAGGACCCCGTAGTATTTTCTGTTAAGGGTGTGGAGCTAAGGATATTTTTAAGCCTGTCTGACACAGACACATCCATAACAATTCAAAATATGACTTCGGAAAACTCAGCATGTGAATTAATAAACAATCATATAATTCGTGATGCTGAAACACAAACAACCCAGCTCAGTCCAGAAAATCAAATTCATTATTCTTTTATTTCCTTACATAAAATAATAGAAAAATATAACTCTCTTCAAGAAAAGATTTTTAATGAAATAGATACTAGTACCCAACTATTAATAGAACCCAAAAAAGTCAACCAAACACGGTTACGTAATTTCTGGAAACGAATCCAAAATGATCGGAAAAAATTATTAGTGCTATATTTTTAGAGTCTGATAATAGAATTTACACCAATGTGCATATTGACGAAAAAAGTAAGAGTGCAGTGGTAGTTCGGCAGCCCAAGAGCTTTTGTCCAATTGTAAGACTCGCAAGTGTTTGGGAGTCATAAAAACCGCAAACGGAACAGAAAGTAAAGTAGTAGGAAAAATAGCAACACCAATTAAATATAATAATAAAATTTTTGAATTGGAAATATTTATAATCACAGAAATTAAACAAAATATTATACTAGGAATGGATTTCTGGAAGAAAGCTTGTTTGGCCAATAAAATTTCGGATTCCCCCTAATTTCCGAATTATAGGAACTTCCGAAGAAAATGAAGATACTCTAAGTTACATATTTTAACAACTGAGAAAAAACAACGCCTCAAAACTGTAATGGCAACAACAGATTGACAACCCATACCATCGACGTAGGTACAGCAAGTCCCGGTAAAGAGCGGCATTGGCCTGTTTCCCCAGTCATAGAAAAAATAATGTTCGCTGAGGTTGATAATATGTTGGCACTCGACGTCATAGAAGAGTCCACTAGCCCGTGGAGTAGTAATTGTGTCTTGGTGAAGAAAGACGAAAAATACCGTCTATGTCTCGATTCGAGAGAGGTGAATAAGGTTACAAAACGTGACGCATATCCACTCCCTAATATCGACGGCATTTTAAGTAGATTACCACCTGCACGTTTCATCACCGGTCTAGATATGAAACATGTGTACTGGCAGATACTATACCGAACACACCGCTATATCAGTACAAAACCAGTAAGAAAAGCAACAGTCGCGCAGCACGCGACAGTGGGATACCCTTCGACCTATGTATGTATGTTCCTATGTATGTACCCATATATGTATGTACATATGCACATGCTTTGAAATTAATCCCGACAGATGGCGCTCGCGCTTTGCGCTCGCCCGCCTCCCTTGTTAGCTGACAGAAGCACTTGGTTTTATGCTCATACTTTCTTAAATAACTTCTGTGTTTATTGTCCGATCGGATTGTAATTTGGAGACTACGTAGATATTTCATTCAGCTTAGTAATATGTTAAAGTCAGAAAGTTGTATCTTTTATACAGCGCTTACAAATTGAGTTCAAAAATTAATTTATTGATTTGCGGGGCGGTGGGAGGGTGGCACTTAACATTTGAAATAAACTTGATCTGCGCCGAGTACATCGGAACCTTCATTCCAAATTTGGTGTCTCTAGCATTTATAATAGCTGAGATCTGTGTGTTCATCTGGTCAGACGGACATCCGGACATCCGGACATCCGGACAGACAGACAGACATGGCTCAATCGACTCGGCTAGTGATCCTGAGCAAGAATATATATACTTTGTGGGGTCTGCCACGCCTCCTTCTGCCTGTTACATACATTTACATTTTGCACAAAGTTAGTATACCCTTTTTGACCATTTTCAATGGTCGAAGGGTATAAAAATGATGCCATTCGGTTTATGTAATTCTGCTCAAACTCTATGTCGCTTGATGGATACAGTCATTCCACCCCATCTAAGAAGACCACACGTCTTTATCTTGTCGTCGTTTATCTTGTCGATCTCCTGGTTCTATCTGATGATTTTAATTCGCATTTAGTTCTTCGTCAGGAAATCGCCGTGTGCTTGAGGAAGGCTAACCTGACCATTAATGTTGGTAAATCAAATTAAATTAAATCCAGACAAGGTCATAGGTCGATAAAGGTTTCCCACTATAAGATAAGTCATGATATTGCTGTGTACGATGATGGTGTAACGTTTTATATAATTGTTTGAGCACAACAGCATATACACATATGTAACTAAGCTAGTAGTTAAGAGAACACAAGAAGTGTCGTTAAATGTAAATTACTCTCTCTTGTTTTGAGTCGATCGGCAATTGCCGACAGCAAAATTTGAGAGTGCGTGGCCAAGTTGTGGTCACCGTTCTAATAGTATAAAATTCGCTCTCGTGAAGGAAGTAGAAATTAAGTGAGCCATCATCAACAATAAATTTGTAAATATCGAAACCACCGCGTCTCAATTTGTTTAATTAATTTCGACTCTCTAAAAACGCTTAGAGATTTTTTATTGGCGCCCGAGCAGGGACTTCGGTGTGTTTTATAAACAATTTAAATTGTTGGATAATTATTGTGTGCTGGTTGGCTATTGCTTGCGCGTTCGTGTGTGGGTTAAAATTAAATTAAAGACATTAATAACAAAGTGTGCCACCTGCCAAGCCGTATTTGTTGTCACCGCTGGACCTAACTGCCAAGCCGTATTTGTTGTCGCCGCTGGACCTAATGGAAAATAATCGTCGTTCCATGTCTATTGATTCCCTAGACAGTCTCCAGGTATTAGTGTCAAAAATTTAGCTTACAGTTTACTGTATTGTCGCTTGTTCAACATAAAATTATAAAAATTAGTGAACAGCTCAATTCCTGAAACTTACTGTAATAACCTTTGCATCACTAAGCATCGAACATATAGAGTACACAAACAGCGGAATTTACTCATATGAATGCTATGCTGAGATGGGTACCCCAGAACACGAAGTGTTTCATGAGTGAGCGCTCGGCTCTGTTCGCACATCGGCAGAGAGAGAAGCGCACATCGGCATCAAGTCAGTCGCACAACGACAGCGGAACGATGAGCACGGGTATATTTCTTTGCTCTAGCCATCGTTTCGATGTATGTGTGCTATGTATGCACAAGATCGTATATGAATGTATGCGTTGCTTGTGAAGTTTGGCAATAGGCAAATGCTTCGGCCACCGCGCTGGCAGCCTGAAGTCAATTTTGTGTTTCGGCGTCGAGAGCCTAGAGACAGACACAGTGGCCAAAAATGGTTATTTTGCAGCGAAAATTTTAAAACTTTTGAAAACATGTGGCTTTTTCTATGAGGATAATTTTATTTAGTAATTATATAATTATGTATTCCGAATTTTTTATTTTAATTCATAAATTTTGTTAATATTGGTAAACTCATATACAAAAAAAAATTATAATTGTCACAACTTTTTTTTTGATATTATTTTGCTCTACAAAATATAATATAATTATGAATTTTCAATCCATCTTCTCAAAAATTAAACATAAATACATATGTTTTCTGATGCTAAAATTATTGCCGCCAAATAACCATTTTGGATCACTGTAATTCGGTCTCTTAGCTCTTAATGACAAAGACAAAAACAAACACACAGTTGATTTCACGCTGACCAGGCCCGTACCTAAAAGTGCGCAGGGTGTGCGGCACAGATGGGCTCTCAACAGTCAGGGGCTCACGGTTACCAAACATAAAACTGTTATTAATGCGGATATTATATATTATATATATATTAATAAATATATTTGTGTTTACCAAAGGAATTAAATTGTACAAATATATCCGCATCAGTTCAGTGGGTTTTAAATGGCCCAAACTAATTGTTCTCTCGATTCGTTAGTTAACCGTTTCTGGGAATTGGATCAATCTCCATTCGAATCGAAAACTGTTCGCCAAACAGCTGAACAACAGGCTTGTGAACTGTTCTTCGAGAAAACTGTAAAGCAGTTATCTTCTGGTCGTTTCCAAGTGGATCTCCCTTTCAAGACCGATCCAAAGGTTCTTGGCCTGTCCTTTCAAACTGCTGAAAGGCGTTTTTTGCAAAATATCAAAGGATGCAGTTCTTAAAACTATGTACCATGACATCATGAAAGAGTATTTAGAATTGGGACACATGTCCATTTTGAAGTCAACTCCTCTATAACAGCATTATTATATTCCTGATAAATGCGTTCTTAGGTCTGAAAGTTCCTCCACCAAGCTTCGTGTTGTTTTCGACGCTTCTAGTAAGACGTCAACAGCTGTTTCACTTAACGAAACACTGATGGTGGGGCCGACAATTCAGAGGGAGCTATATTCAATCCTGATTAATTTTCGGTTGAATAAGTATGCCGTAACTGCTGACATTTCAAAAAATGTATAGGCAGATAAATGTCTCTGAAAAAGACAGAAATTTGCAACTTATTCTGTGGAGAGAAAATACTTCACAAAATATTCAGGCATACCGACTTAATACAGTCACATACAGTTCAGCTTCTGCACCTTTTCTGGCGATACGCTGCTTGTTTGATCTAGCCAACATGCACGCACAATCACATCCAATCACATTGGATCAGATGTGATTAAGAAGTGCTTTTATGTTGATGATGGCAGGAGCAGATAGTATACAAGAACTTAACACTATTTGCAACGAAGTTAAAAGATATTGGAATCAGGATGTTTTCCACTTGCCAAGTGGGCAACCAACAATAATGATCTGTCATTCAAAACAAAAGTGTAGTAGGCAATATATATTAATGTTTATTCTTTTTCTTTCTTTTTTTGTCGTACCGACGCTTCGAGATCACACTTATTAATTAGCTTATATTTATCACAAATTGCATTGGATGTATCGATATTATACATCGTTAATTTAATTTACAATAGATCGATATCAGACAGCTTGTATTCGATACGATAGTTATGTTAATACAAGATGTGTTTACCTTACATGCTATATTATCTATATCTATTACAAATCGACCATCCTGATTAAAGGATAGCCCTCTATCTTTCTCTTATTCTTATAGCGTATATTAAATATTTTAGATATTAAGTCAAGGCTTCATATTATGCGCACTCCATACCCCTTGATACGGGTTTCAAGCTCATTGAAAACCATCGACGTCCTTCAATATAAATTTATTATTCTTTAACACTTTAAATATTTCATACGAACCTTTGGTTTAAGGTATTCATGTTCTTGCTACTCCTGCTATACTATCGACATTTTTTACCATCACATAATCCCCCACACTATATTTTATTGATACCTTTTTCTCTTTCATTAAATGCCTTATCATTATTTTCCTGGGCTAAAACTAGATTTTTTTCACCTATTTGTATAATATGCTCTAAATTCCGTTCACTACTATTTTCGAACTGATTCATCGTTTCTAACTTCGCTTCTAACTCATCACTAACCTTCCCTTTCTGAGCTAATCCAAACAACATTTCACTTGGTAATTTCTTCGTACTACAATGTTTCGTGTTGTTCAACGTATACTCTACTTCCTCAATAACAGAGTCCCAATATTGTCCATTCTCAGGTTCCCTTAATTTAGAAATCATAGGTCCTAAACTTCTATTAATTCTCTCTACCTGTCCATTTGCCTGCGGAGAACCCGTAGCAATTTTAATATGTTTTACATTCGAATCATTTAAAAAATCTTCGAAATCCACTGATGTAAAACAACTACCACGATCAGATATAATACACGTTGGCTTACTATATGCCCTAAAATAATCTTTTAATGCGCTTATAACCTCCTTAGTGTTTGTAGTCTTAGTTGTATATAACCTTACAAATTTTGTAAACCCATCTACTACTACCAAAATATGTTTTTCAATCTGCTATTATCAACTGGACCATAACGATCTATATGAATTATTTCAAATGGTTTATTTCCTTTAGGTATACTGTGCAACAATCCTTCCCCTTTACCATATTTCGTTGAAAAAGCAATACACTTTTAACAATTCTCAATGTGCTCCATAACTTTATTCTTCATATTCGAAAACCAATAACTTTTCCCTATAGAACTTAACATCTTGTCTCTACCAATATGTCCTAACTGATAATGATACTTGTATAGCACATGATCCTCCATCCTCTGCGGCACACAAAACAATAGTCTACCATCATTGGTTTTCCTAAACACAATGCCATTCCTCATTTCGTAAAGCTTATGCTCATTTTCCTCCAACAATTTTTTAACATTTTGTGAAAGTGCGAATTCTCAGGGTCTCATGGTCTCAAATTGTTTGTTTTGGTGTAAAACTTAAATTTGTAAAGTTTTAGCCCGATCGGATAATGTTTAGAGGTGCCTTTCTCGACCAAAAAGTTTGATATAGGTATTTTTTGGCTAAAGTGTTGTATTTTTTGGTTAAAATTCTGTTTTCTTTGTGAGCATTTACGATTTTAGGTCGCAAATTGCTCTAATCAACTTTATTTTAAGTAGTTCGTTTAATTTTCTTTTCAAAATGCTTTCAACTATTCAAATTGGTTAAGAATTGGCGGTTTTACCGCATTTCATTGATATTTTCCAATCGATATATCGATAACTCCAATCATTGTGTGGACACAAAATCTGTGCAACTCTTTTACAATTTTAACCGGGACTTAACGTGTATAGCGTGTGCGAATCAAAATGTCCAAATCGCGTTCAAGTGATGTAATATTTTTACTTGGCCACGACTCTCCTCATATTCTGGGATCGCAGTTACCAAGCATAAGGCAAGTTATGCGTGTTTTCTTTTTACAACCATAAGAAATTGAAGTTAACTGTGCGCAAAAAGCGCGGGACTCGCAGTGAAAGAAGCAGCCAAGTTTTGGTCGAAAGCCCGAATCCCTATCCGCCAAGAATACCATTGTATTATTAAGTTGGAAAAACTTTTTTGAAGAGTGGAAAAATCTCAGCAAGAATAAAAAGAAAAACAAGAGCCAAACAAGCGGCTTTCATTGACAATTTGGACAACCTTTTTGATATTGCACATGCAAATGCAATGGATATTATGTCAATTGAAGAGGATAAGAAGAAGACAGAATGGACGTCAGGGTCATTTAGGTGGCTTAGATGCATCACTGGCAGGCAAAGAAAGGCGGAAGGAAGCACGTGAAGAAAAGGAACGAGCTCGCAAGTGCAGAGAAACCATTCGTGTTGGTAATAGTGCAGACAAAGGTAGTCATGTTGATTTATTTTACGGGATCTTAAAATAATAACAAAGATTGTATTATAGATTGTATTAGATCTTCAGAAAGTGACAACAACAGTGATGCTATGTCTGCTGTTCAAGAAGATATGGACATTTCAAGTTCAGATTTAGAATTATCCCCTATAAAAAGAGGCAGGAAAAGCTTTTTTAACATCCCGAGTTCTTTCATCGTTGGACAAATGGCAGATTTCCAATAATGCAGCTATGCATTTGATTTCTGCGGTTGTTGAAGCTTTGGGTCATGATGTCAACGAATACGCATTCAATACCAGAACTTTGCAGCGGCTGCGAGAAGATAATAGGGAAAAAATATCTGAGTCAGCGAAGGAAAGCTGTAAAGACTTGGTAATTACCTTGCAACTGTTCACATCATTTTGGAAAAAAGTTGATTTTGGCATTTTAACTGTTAATTTTAGATGACTGCAGTGGTACATTGGGATGGAAAAATGCTCCCAGAATTGACTGGTCGAGAAAAAGTCGAAAGAATACCAATTATAATATCATATTCTGATGGTGAACAACTTTTGGGAGTACCAAAAGTAGTTGCATCCACTGGCGTTGAAATATCTCGTGCATCCTTCAACATGCTAACAGAGTGGGGAATTTCGGATAAAATCGTTGCTGATACAACTGCATCCAATTCCGGAAGATATAACGGTTCGGCAGTTTTCTTAGAACAGTTATTGGAACGCAGTTTGCTTTATGTTCCATGCAGGCATCATATATGTGAATTATATTTACGAGCTGCTTTTGAATCAAGTGCTGGATCTTCAAGCGTTAGTGTCCCTCTGTTTGAACGATTTCAAATAGCATGGGCCAAAATTGACCAAAAACTCTTTAAATTTGGTATACTAAATGATTATGTCGCCACACGTATAAACAAAGAAAAGAATCATCTGTCGATGTCAATTGAAAAAAGATCATTCACGTAATGACTACCGCGAACTATTAGAGTTAACAATTCTCTTTTTTGGGAATAGTTCCGGAAGGACATAATTTCCGACCGCCTGGCCCTATGCATCATGCTCGCTGGATGTCTAAGGCAATTTATACACTGAAGCTATACCTTTTTAGAGAAGTCTTACGTTTAACTAAACACGAAGAAAAGTATTTGCGTGATGTGTCTGTATTTATAGTCAAATTTTATGTGCAATTGTGGTTTGGATCCCCGTTGGCTGCTGAAGCTCCTAATAGAGACTTTCAATTTATTCGGGCTATGTACAACTACAGAGAAGTGGACGAGAGGATTTCAATGGCAGTGCTCAAAAAGACATGTAATCATTTATGGTACCTGCCAGACGAAAATATCACATTGGCCCTATTCGATAATAACGTTACTGTCGCAGAAAAACGAGAAATGGCGCAGCGCTTATTAGCCTTTGCGGATGATACAGACAAGGATGAACATTCCGTTAAGCGCATTAATTTAAAAGTACGAGATTTGTCAACTTTTATTTCAAAAAAATTATCTGATTTCATTACAACAAATAGTATTAAGTTTTTTGACCGGTTGAATGTATCGAAATCTTTTTTAGTCATAGATCCATCGAAGTGGCATGATCACGAAGACTTTAAAAATGTAGTTGAGATTGTACGAAATTTAAAAGTTGTTAATGATATTGCAGAGCGTGGCGTAAAACTAATGCAAGATTATAACAAGAAATTATCAACTAAAGAGCTCGAATATCAAAAATTATTACAAGTTGTCAATTGTTGTTCAAAATTATCATTTACATGCGCATGCTCTTTTGTATTATCTTCTAATTCTCGTAATCTCTCACTAACTAATTCATTGTCTAATAACTTACACTTAATTTTCAATTCTAACAATTCCTCATCTAACAATTTCTCATCTAACAATTTCTCTTCTAACTTTCTGCTATCTAAAAATTTAACTAAATAAATAAATAAAATTCCTGCATTGG
This sequence comes from Zaprionus nigranus, assembly GCA_018903425.1. NCBI lineage: Eukaryota > Metazoa > Arthropoda > Insecta > Diptera > Drosophilidae > Zaprionus > Zaprionus nigranus. The sequence goes on along the minus strand of JAEIGD010000178.1, from coordinate 11,255 downwards.
CAGCTCATTTACTAAATCTTCATCTTCCAATACACTAATTTCTTCCTTCGTGTTTTGGTCTTGACTTTCAATACGCTCTACCGTAATAATTTTTAATGCCGCTAAATCAATTTTCAGTTCAAATTTTTTTCATAAAGTCTCTACCCAGAACTACTCCACACCTCATAGATTTGTCGGAAACAATTATTAAATCAAAATATATTTTAACTTCATGTTTCTTTACATAACATTGTGTTTTTCCAAATGTAATTAACTGGCTTTCATTTAACCCAAAATATTTGTTATAACTTTCTTGCAGATCCACTCCATCAGGAACCAAATTTATCTTAATAAATGATACTAAACTTCCCGAATTTATGAGGGCTTCTGTAATAATTGACTTATTAATACCTTTGCTAAAATAAATTTCAATTTCACTCTCCGATTTCCTCTTGGGGCATTGAGCTACCAGATGCTCTGCAGATCCACATCCATAGCATGTTCCCTTCTCTCGAATTGGTAGCTTGCAGTCTTCTTTCCAGTGTCCTTTTTATATTGCAATTATACGCAACGCAACTCCTTCACTGCACTGCTCCGCACTGCATCCGATTTATCAACACGTTTAGCATCGTTCCGTTGTTGTATAGGTAGCACCATCCCAGCAAACACTCGCAAAACTATTTCAGCACTCTCAAAACTCTGCAATTTTGCTTGCATGCGAAGATTGTCGACTGGAATCCCTTCGATAATTCCATCCACCAACTCCTCTTTATCCATGTTAACGTCTCGCGCCAATCCAACCTTACTGTCATAGTAAGTTACAAAACTCTCTCCAAACTTCCAGTTACGCCCTTCAAAATTACGTCGTAATTCTCCTTTGGTTACTTTTCCATCGAATGCCAGTTTTAATTGCTGCAACAACTCCTCAAAAGGTTGAATAATGCGTGCTGGGTCAGCATGAAGCCATTGAAGTGCAACATTGTGCCATGCACAACAAGCGACATTGCATTTTTGTCAAATTATATGCACTAGCCACATTTTGCAACTGCATTATCCAATTACGCACTGACGTTTTACCAGTAAATTCTAACAGCACTTCCTTTGCCAGTAGAAACATGCTTGAAGACCCTGCAGCGTTGTTTTCCGATTCCGCACCAATTTGAATTTCATCACAATTTGAAATACCAGCGCCATCTTGTCGGGCGTCTAAATTATTTTCCCGCGCTGCTTTTTCTTGCTGCTCACTGCAATTCGCGTTGACGCTACTGCGCTTTTGTATTTGCGTAAGCATGTCGGTTGCTGCGCCTATCTCCGTCTGAAAGTTCCTGAGAATTTCTTGATTCTTGGAAATCTCTTTTCTTTGCACCACCAACATTGTATCATGCACCTAGTTTCGTCCTCTATTTCAGCTTCATCTATCACCAGAGCACGGTTACGCTGCTCTGTCGGAACTGCATTTAGCTGCGCCATTAATTCCGCTTTATCGCCGTTTGTTGACAAGCCCAAAATTGCCAACCATCTTTTCAATTGTGCCACCGACACTGTTGAAATATCAATATCCATGATGTGAATATTCGGACCACTTCTGATATTGTAGTAGGCAATATATAGTTCTTTTTATTTATTACAGTAGGCAATATTGTGAGGACTCACATTTTGAGTCCCACAAATTACCTTAGATCTAAGTATTTATAAAGAAATGGAGGTAAAATAGATTTAGGGGCAATGGAGCCACCCGTTAATATTAGGAGTTATTAGGTATTGTAAGACAATGAAGTCATTAGGAGTTATTAGTTATTGTAAGACAATGAAGTCATTAGGAGTTATTAGGTATTGTAAGACAATGAAGTCATTAGGAGTAAAACATATACGCCCCATAACGCGTATTATAGGGTAGCTAAGAGTGGCGCTCTCAACACAGCATCCACACACGAGCGAACGGAGCAGTGAGCGCAAGCAGGCACACACACAAGCGCACATTCGAGCGCACCCAAGAGCGGCGCTCTCAAAAACACAGCAGCCACAAACGAACGACCGGAGCAGTGAGCGCACGTAAAAGAGCGACGCTCTCACACACACACAAACACACTTGAGCGCACCCAAGAGCGGCGCTCTCAAAACACAGCATCCACAAACGACCGGAGCAGTGAGCGCACGTAAAAGAGCGACGCTCTCACACAAACGCACACTTGAGCGCACCCAAGAGCGGCGCTCCCAACGCAGGCGCACGCACACAACCATCCGCGCATGAGCGACATACTCAACGACGTGAGAGAGAGTAGGTCACTCAAACGGCAGTGCATGCGCTCACTCAGAACGAAAGGGCAGAGGAAGCAACGGTGGCCTTTGAGTGAAACCGGCAAAAATGCAGCTGAGCACCGGCAAAGCAGAGGATCAAGGAGAAAAAAAGAGTCGAACAGTGACCCTGAACGAGTACACAAGTGCGAGACAAGTGAAAAGAACAACAGCGAAGACAAGTGCGAGGTACCAAGGACAACGAGTTGCGACAAAGGACGAAGGAACAGCCACGACATCAAGGAGTTCAACAAGCAAAGCCGAGCAAAGACAACACGAGAAGAACACCAGAAGACACACAGCAAGCCGACAGACAAACAAGGTGAGCGAGCCACACCATGGCACAAAAGCGGGGAAAACGTAAACCTAGGGAAATTAGGAAAAGCAGTGTGCGGTGCTAGGCAGGGTATGAAACTAGTAAACTAAGTTAAGAAACCAATGAGAAAAACACGAAGAACAATAAAAAAGAGAAATAAAAATAAACGTGAAGTGCAGTGTTTTAAATGTTTGTTGTGAGTGAAAAAAGGCCACGGTACTTGGTGCGAGAGCCCCAGTTGAGAGAGGTAAAAACCACTCAAACTGGAGGCGCTCGCATACAGGGTGACTTTTTATGTCGTCCAACCGTGGATATTAGCATAAGTATGGCTGTGAGTTTTGTTCTAAATGTTTGTTAAACGTAGTGTTTTCTGCAGGTGTACGTGTAGGAGAGAGTGTGTGTGTAGGAGTGCGTAGGTGTGCGTTGCCGTGTGTACAGGTGTAGGAGTGAAAAGTCGGCAAATATCAGTGCAGGAAAGTAACGCACTTCTGGGTGTTCTCACTGTGCTGAAGTTTCACTGGTGCGACGACGGTCAATACCCATCGCATACAGTGAAGCTTCCAGTACAATTACAGGGCGAGTCTCAAAGCTGACGGTCAACACCCGGCCCTGAGACTCTCAAACTGTAAAGAGAACATTTGGTAGGCGGTAGCTTCCATGTTACTGACTGCTGACGGACCACGCCACCCTGCACCTCCCCCTCGAGTCGGCCTCGCCACTTGAAAAGCCCTGCACTTCCCCCCCTCGCCCCCCAAACATTTCCGCCCCCTCGTCCAGGGTCTCAGCACCAATACAAATAACTTGTAACGGTAGCCCTGGCGCGATTGAGCTCACCTCAGCCCAAGAACGCTACCTTACAGGTGGCGCCCGAGCAGGGACCCTGAGACTCTACGGAGGGGATTCCATCTTACGTGGCGTAAAGAACCACATATGGGTCCGAGGGAAAACAAGGGCGGTGCGGCGGCAGAGCACGTAGCGGCAGTGGCACGGGTTGCGTTTCGTAGGCAAAACGACGAGACGCAGTTAAAGTGCGCTGTGTCGTTGTTACACGCATGCCGACACACACACACTAAGTTGTTAGTGTTAAGAAGGCGATTTGTTGAGAAGAAAGAAGCAGAGAAAGCTTGTACGGAGACTGAGGTAACTGGCACAGAGACAGGGACATAGACGAGGACGTAGAACAGGGACGGACGAGAAGGACGGAGGAATTAGTTTTAGCAAAGTTTAGGATTTAAGCACGAGTTAGTTTTAGCAAGGATACAAGTTCACGAGTTAGTTTTAGCAAGGATACGCAGAGTTCACGAGTTAGTTTTAGCAAGGATAGGATTAAGTCGATGCAACAGGAGACAGACAGGACCAGACCAGGACGACAGGGGCCCGATTTGCAAAGTTACAGGACGTAGCTGGGCAAGAGGGGCAAAGGACGAGACGAGTACAGGGACAGAGACAAGTAAGAGCACCGTTAGACTGTCACCCTAACGACCGAGGGGTGCGGGGAACTGCCTAGTCGCCATCGGTGAGGTGAGCAGAGCCGCGTGCGTCGACTGCGCTGCGGCAGAAGCCGAGTACCGTTACCCAATTGGGTATATAAGGCCGACGGTCAGCAGCAGGAGGATCAGTCATCGCCTGGCCTTCCTGGCAAGCACAGCTCCAGCATTTAAGTCGAAGTTTCTATTAAACAAGTTTAAGTGAATTGTTTTAAAGCAAGGATCATTAAGCAACCAGAAGGACCAAGTGAACGATCTTCGAGACACACCGCAAGCAACAAGGACATACGAGCAAGGATACAAAAATCTTCGAGTCACAACCCACCACAAACAACAAGGAGTAACCAGCAAGGATCAAGCGAACAATCAAGGATAACCACGGAACAACGATCAAGGAACGACAAGTCAAGGAGTAACAAGGATACACGCACAGGATACAACGAGCAAGGATACTAGGATACAACGATCATAGAGGCACGACCAGCAGCAAGTAACAAGGATACACCGGATACAACGAGCAAGGATACGAACAACGATCATAGAGGCAACCAGCAGCAAGTAACAAGGATACACGCACAGGATACAACGAGCAAGGATACTAGGATACAACGATCATAGAGGCACGACCAGCAGCAAGTAACAAGGATACACGCGCAAGGATACAACGAGCAAGGATACTAGGATACAACGATCTTCGAGACACAACCAACAGCAAGCAACAAGGACATACGAGCAAGGATACAACGATCTTCGACCAACAGCAAGCAACAAGGACATACGAGCAAGGACACAACGATCTTCGAGACACAATCAACAGCAAGCAACAAGGACATACGAGCAAGGATACAACGACCGTAGGACAAGCAACAAGGATCTACGAGTCGAGATGGTAGGACTTCGTTGGGTCGCTTTTCGCCGAAAGGCCGAACTGGAAGCGATGGCAGACGAGTTTGGTTTCAAACGGGAAGGCACCGTGGAGGAGTTGCGAGCCCGGTTGTCGACTTTTATTAACCGAAAGGACCACACCTCCGACGTTATCGCCCGCCTGCAAGCTCACGAGGCTAACTTCGGTGCCGTCGCAAGCCCAGACAGAAGGCTCCCAGTCTTCAACCAGTTACCGAGCCCTGCCGAAGGAGAGGAAGGTCGAGAACAGCAGAGTACACAATCTGCTTCCGAAGTGAAACCAGCGATGACCACACAGACGCTCACAGTGCCCCAGCCTATGGCACCTCAGAGTCACGTCATCAGCCAGCAACAAACAACCTGCCAACAACGTACATCTAGCATCGAGCAGCCAGGATACCACCCCGGATTTGAGAGGCAAGATAGCGCTGCTTTTGCTCACACAGCAGACCGCATGCGACGCTGGGGGATAACATTTGACGGAACCTCCGACCCACTACGGTTCATCGAGCTCCTGGAGGAGCGGGCTACCAGCTACCGGATCGACCCGAGGGACATGCCGCAAGCTATTCCCGAGCTACTGCTAGGGTCAGCCGAAGATTGGTTCCGGACGAGCAGGCTACAAGGGGAAACATGGACAGTATTCCGGAGGGAGTTTCTGGACTTCTTCCTGCCGCCACGTTACTTCCAGAGGCTCGAAGACGAGATAAGGCTCAGGTACCAGAAGTCGGGGGAAACTTACAAAGCATATATGGTGGACATCAGGCTTATGATGCGTCGAGCGGGTTACTCGGAGACCCAGGAGCTAGAACGAGTATACGAGAACCTGCTGCCGGAGTATCAATTGTTCGTGAGACGCAACGACTTCCGAACGTTGCAAGAATTGACCGCCCTTGCCATCAATTACGAGGTGACACGAGAGAGAGAGAGAGAGGGACCAGTGGAACTCGTACCAGGAGCAGCGACAACCACCCATCCCGGAAGCCAAGGATTCCAGACACCCGAGCAACCGTGTGGGTCCCACCAAATGGAGCACAGTCATCCCAACGGAACAACGAAATCCAGCCATGTCCAGAGCAGCCGAGAATCAACGTGCGTGACGCCTGCCGAAACTGCGGAGTGACCGGACATCTCTCCAGAGAGTGCCGCAATATGCAGGTGCTTTTCTGTTGGATATGCGGAAAGCAAGGAGTGCGCACGATAAATTGTTGCCAGAACCAGCCGTCGGGAAACGGACAGTCGCCCTCCCTGAAGCCAGACGCAGCGGGGGGCACCGGGAAAGAATGTCCGGCAGTAGCGGGAGTTTTACAACTCCACGGTGGCCGCATTACCGCCCGCGTCATCATTGAGGGTTACGTGGTGGCAGCTACCGTCGACACTGGAGCAACGAGGAGTTTCATTGGCTCACGGTTAGCCAAGAAACTGGGGAACGACAACAGCAGATGCAACGTAAAGACCGTGGTCGCACTAGCGGACGGAAGCCGGAAAGAGATCACGCAAGCTCACTGGATGGATGTACAAATCGGATCCTCCTGTACAAAAGTCAAAATGTTAGAGTTGCCCGTCGTACTGGACGACGTACTGCTCGGATTGGATTTCCTGGGAGCTATCGACGCCGTGCTCATATGTGGGGAGTGTCCTTACACCTAGGCACACGAGTGGCAAGCTACGTTCCACCCAGGGAGTTGGCAACAACATCAGATGCCAAAAGGCCCGACAAAGGAGGCCTCAGCAGGCGCACAGGACACGAGTGCCCCTACGGCAGCATTACGAGGTACAGTCGGCAAACGCGCGACTGTGACCTCCAAAGAGCCCACGGCGGCACTACAAAGTACAGTCGGCAACCGACTGTGACTTCCACCAAAGAGACCCCCACGGCAGCACTACGAAGTACAGTCGGCCACCGCGCGACTGTGACTTCTACCAAGGAGACACCTACGGCAGCACTACGAAGTACAGTCGGCAACCGCGCGACTGTGACTTCTACCAAGGAGACACCTACGGCAGCACTACGAAGTACAGTCGGCAACCGCGCGACTGTGACTTCTACCAAGGAGACACCCACAGCAGCACCACGAAGTACAGTCGGCAGACGTGCGACTGCGACTTCATCCCAGGAAGCCTCGGTGGAACGCCAGACAACACACGCGGGAGGTTACGAGGATAACATGGCTAGGTTCTTGGACCCGAAGGTCCAAGAGGCGATCAAGAAGAACCCCTTTCGACAACAGAGAACGACACCCAAGCTCAGGGAGTGCAACCCCGTGACGGGACTCGCTACGGTTGGGATGATGCCGGCCGCAACAGGAGAAGAGGAACAACTAAATGTGCCACCCATCGCACCATGGGTCAACGAGTTCCTGGAAAACGAGCTGGCCCTGTTTGATGGCTTGTCCGGTGTCTCACGAATCACCGAACACGTGATCGTTCTGAAGGATGACCGGCCTATCAAACAGCGTTACTACCCAAAGAACCCGGCCATGCTCAAGATTATCAACGAGCAGGTCGACGAGTTGCTGCGAGAAGGATGCATCGAACCATCAAAGAGCCCGCACAGCGCTCCAATCGTGTTGGTTGGGAAGAAGACAGGGAGACTCGGATGTGCGTCGATTTCCGCCAGCTAAACGCGCGCTCGACACCCGATGCTTACCCACTTCCTCGGATCAATTCAATTCTGGAGAGACTTAGGAACGCAAAGTTCATCAGCACATTGGATCTCAAAAGTGGTTACTGGCAGATCCCGATGGCAAGGCAGAGCCGCGAGTGCACGGCTTTCACCGTACCTGGGCGAGGATTGTTCCAATGGAAAGTAATGCCTTTTGGCCTGCATTCGGCACCAGCGACGTTTCCAACGCGCTTTGGATAGCGTCATAGGGCCCGAGATGGAGCCACACGCCTTCGCCTATCTAGATGACATCATTGTCATCGGAACGTCACTGGAGGAGCACGTCCGTAACCTACGCGAGGTATTTCGGAGGTTGAGGGAGGCTAACCTCCGGTTAAACAGGAAGAAGTGCCATTTCTTCCAGCGAAAGATCGTGTACCTCGGCCACGTGGTCAGCGAGCAGGAGATACACACGGATCCGGACAAAGTGGTCGCCGTACGTAAGTGAAACCGCCTACCAGCACCAGGAGTTTTGACGCTGCCTAGGGATAGCGTCCTGGTATCGTCGCTTCGTCCCAAACTTCGCAACCGTAGTGCTACCAATGTCGCAGCTATTACGGAAGGGTCGACGATGGGAATGGACGAGCGAGCAGCAGGAGGCGTTTGAGCAGCTGAAAGCGTTGCTAACGGAAGCACCTGTCCTGGCATGCCCCGATTTCACCAGAAAGTTCGCGTTGCAGACAGATGCGAGCGATTACGGGATTGGAGGAGTCCTAACCCAAGACACGGACGAAGGAGAGCGGGTTATAGCGTACGTGAGCCGACGACTCATCAAGGCGGAGGAAAACTACTCCGCAACAGAGAAGGAGTGCCTGGCTATCATCTGGGCCATCCGTAAGCTGCGATGTTACCTGGAAGGGTATCGGTTCGACGTGGTGACGGATCATTTAGCCTTAAAATGGCTAAATACGATCGAAAACCCAACTGGGAGGATCGCTCGTTGGGCACTGGAGCTCCAACAATACCAGTTTGACGTCCATTACCGGAAGGGAAACCAGAACATCGTGGCAGACGCACTTTCCAGGCAGCCAGCGGAGGCTCTGTGTCACGTGTTGGAGGAGTCACCCTTGTGTTTGTGGATACAAAGGCGAAGGCGGGAAATACAGGAGAACCCTGAGAAATACCCAGACTACACCATCCAGAACGGGGCCCATTATACCGACACATGGGGGGCTGAGACAGGGAAGGCGAGGAGTACGTACCCTGGAAATTGTGCGTGAGGGAGCGAGTCACGACGCAGATTGGCTAGGGGAACTGCCACGATACTCCAACCGCCGAACGGTTGCCGGGGATCCGCAAGACCACAGCGAGAGTAGCACAGCGGTATTACTGGCCAGGGATGTTTCGTGACGTCGCCCGTTACGTGAAACGATGTACCACTTGCCAGAAGTACAAGCGGAACAACGCAAACCGACGGGAAGGATGCTAACACGAAGGACGCAACAACCGTTTGACACCCTCTGTGCCGATTTCGTGGGCCCGCTGCCAAGGTCAAAAACAAGGCAACACGATGCTTCTCGTGTTCTTCGACCTCTTCTCTAAGTGGGTGGAGTTAGTACCACTGCGAAAGGCTACAACCACACACTTGGAGAAGGCATTTCGCGAGAGAATCCTCAGTCGGTTCGAGTGCCACGCACATTCGTGTGCGATAATGGACCCAGTTCACCAGCCGCGCGTTCAAAGGCTTCTGCAAGAGAGCTTGGGATGGAGCTGGAGCATACGGCACCCTACAGTCCCCAGCAGAACCCGACGGAACGCGCGAATAGGACGGTGAAAACGATGATCGCTCAATTCATCGAGGGGCCTCAGCATACGTGGGATGTCCTGTTACCAGAGATCTCCTGGCAATTAACAGCAGTGTCTCCGACACCACTGGATTCAGCCCGGCGTTTCTGACACAGGGTCGCGAGCCTCGCTTACCCGGAGGCCTATACGAAGAAGTGACACCAGGAACGGGCAGAAGACCAGGACCCGGCGGGCGGGGCAAAACAACTGCAGCAGCTTTACCAGTTGGCAAGAGAAAACGCGCAACGGGCTTCAGCCGAGCAGAGCCGCCATTACAACCTTCGCCGGAGGGACTGGAGACCTTCCCCGGGGGACTTGGTGTTACTACGGCAGCATGTGCTCAATGCCGCCGAAGGATTCGCAGCCAAGCTGGCTCCAAAACACGAGGGCCCGTACAAGCTGGTGCGTTTCCTCTCACACAACATAGCCCGACTGCAGCTGCAAGGGACCCAGGAACGACGCACAGCCAACATCGCCGACCTCAAACCGTTCCAGCCGGCCGGGGACGACGAGGAGAAAACTAAAAATAAGCCAGATCCGCCAGTTAAAACCGCAAGCACTGTTTCACGGGGCATAGAGGGGTAGCATAAGAACAAAACCCCCAACTTGACAATGTTTATACCCCACAGAAATGGAGAATGAAGGTCGACTCCCCCGACACCAGCGCCAGCAGCTGGGGGTGGAAAGAGTGGCTCAACGAGCTGAGGATTCACGACGGGCAGTTCGTCCCCACTACAAAAGAACAGCCGGACGTTATCATGGTCGGTGACTCCGATAACGAGGAAACCATAAGCCGGCAGGAGGATGAGACCGACGAAGACGATGTGAGCACGGAGGTATTCCCCATTACCATGGACCCGTGCGTGTCACTCCACGACGCACACGCCGCGGCGCCTCGCACGATTGCAGGTGCTCACGGACGATAACGGGGTATCCACGACCCAGCCCGGCCGAGCACTCCGGTGGGTACCGCCGACAACCGAGCAACTTGAGTCGACAGCCACGGGAGTTACTGGCGACGCTAAAACCCGCAGACAAACTGGAGGACTGGGAGATGGCCTTACATATACCGATCGAGGAAGTGGAGAACCTGTTGGGGGCCCCAGGCGCGGCGTGGCAGAAGTCAAGCGACGTACTGTTCGCACCCTCAGAGGACTGGCAAGAAGCCCCACCAGACTGGCGGGTAGCAACCCCAGGGCGACGGCTGCCGAACACGCTGATGGAGCAAATCCGACTCCGGCAGACACTAGAGGTCCACCATCGGATCCGTTTCGTGCTTCACGAGGACGGGAGCGACATTTCGCATAATGATGGGCACAGGAGGCCGCGTGTCAGTGGTCTTCCACTGGCATAGTAAGGGGGTGTGGAGGACTCAGGTTTTGGAGTCCCCACAAATTACCTTAGATCTAAGTATTTATAAAGAAATGGAGGTGGAAATAGATTTAGGGACAATGGAGCCACCCGTTAATATTAGGAGTTATTAGGTGTAGCCAAGACAATGAAGTCATTGGAGTTATTAGTTATTGTAAGACAATGAAGTCATTAGGAGTTAGGTTAGGTATTGTAAAGACAATGAAGTCATTAGGAGTAAAACATATACGCCCCATAACGTAATATAGGAGGCCAGCTAAAATTGGCGCTCTCAACACAGCATCCACACACGAGCGAACGGAGCAGTGAGCGCAAGCAATGATCTACACACAAGCGCACATTCGAGCGCACCCAAGAGCAGCAGTATTTAAAACACAGCAACCACAAACGAACGACCGGAGCAGTGAGCGCGCAGTAAAAAAGAGCGACGCTCTCACACACACACACAAACGCA